>VZRX01013238.1:48056-70470 GCA_013398075.1 Notiomystis cincta | reverse complement strand
TTTGGCGTGGGTCCTGCCCGGTGTTTCCGCCGTGGCTTTCACACGGCCATCTCTTCCCCGAAGGAGAGGGTCCTGCTGGCGAGCGGGGAAGCTTGGTGGCATTAAAGCGTCAGGAGGATGTCATTTGTGCTGCAGGGAAGCGTCGGGAAGGGCTCCCGATTTACGGAGACCCCGGGGGATTTCAAACTCTCGCTCCAAACAACTTGTGTAAAGAAGTGACGGTGTTTATTAGCGTCTTTAAAAACCTCAGCCCAGCCCCAGGGACTTTCCCAGTTCAGCCAGAGGAAAGGGGGACTGGGGCTCAGGGAGTGCTGGTCGCTTCAAGCCATCCAGCCGCTTTTCTCCGTTTCCAGTTCGTGCCTAAGACCTGGAAAATGGACCTGTTAGCTTAAGGTTTTATTTAATTTCTAAATATTTCTGTTATGCTTGCAGATAAAGTGGTACGAGTTAACAGCTTGACAGGCGCTGTGCTCTGTTTTGGATTTTTTCCGTCTTTTTCCTTCAACATGCAGTAATACCCTAGTGAAGAGTCATTTAGTCAGAATAACATTTTCCAGCTTTCCTTTGTGTCAGTTGCAGTAGTTCTTTTTTCTCCTGTTTGGGTCCTTTTATGCAGCAACAGACAAAAGAAACATTAAAAATTAATGATTCTATTCCTCAACAGTATGTAGACTGAAGGAGTGGTTGCAAGTAGTCTGTTTTAATTGGGATTGAATTAAATTTTCACGAAAACATGGTTTCCTTGAAAAACAAAATAAGTGCCCTTAAATTAATACTTACAACAAATGCTAAAAATTCCACGTCCTTCCTCCTTTGAATAGCTGTCCTTAATGAATTTGCCTATATTAGAGACCATTCCAAAGTTCATAGAGTTTTTAAAAAAATTCTTCCTAGTGTTTACTAAAAAAAAATAAATCTATTAACATGAAGTAGTATTACTATAAAAAGAAGTAGAAAATTGTAATTTTTAAAAATTTTGTTTGGATGGAAGAGTGTAATTACACCACTCATTTTCTTTTTTAAGTTCTTGTGCATAAGTAGTTTTCCATAGGTCTTTGAGAGATTTCACGTGCTGTATGATTTCAGAAACTGAAGAAAACACTCATTAAACTGTTAGCAATTCCTAAGAATGTTTGAAAAGTAAGAAAGTGCAGGAAGGTCGAGAGCTAGTGTGATCCTCTGCTGTACACTGATGATGTTTCGGCAGAAATATCCCATGGGGAATCCTTCCAAATTTGCATGCTCCATGTAAGGATTCTGTAGGTAATGTTACAAATAAGATGAATCTTTGTGTGTTTGCCCTCCTCTCTGTACTTCCCCCACCCGAAGCTGAAGACCTTTATCTCAAAGCCTGATGTCAAATGTTGTTTAATTTTTTGGATTTATTTGCATGAGACAAAGGTTGTTGGAAGATGTTTTCTGGCTAGAAAACAGCTGACAAATGTGGAAAAGTGTTTTAGTTTTCTCATGCTTCCTGAGTAATCCTAAAAGGAGTTTCAGCCTCACGTGGTTTTCTTAAGAGACTGGAACACTTGACTCCATAAAACCTGTTGAGGATTCAATCCATGCAGTGCAGGTTGTGCAGCTGCAGTGAGGGCTGCAGGTTGAGCTCTGCCTGGCGGGAGCCCGGGGCAAGAGGCCAGGCAGTGGTGCTGACCCTTTGCACAACAAAGGGCACGAGGATCAGTGGCCCTGCCAGGGGACCAGGGACACAGCAGGAGCCGAGGAATCAGCTGGAAGACCCCAGACTGTGGCACGCTCAGGACTGTGAGGGTGTAAAAGCCCGGGGGATCCTTGAGGATCCCTGCTCAGAGGCACCGGCTTGGGCTGTTACTCTGTTGTTGCACCGTGGAAAAATTATTTAAAGAGACCAGAGGTCTGAGACTGTGCTGTGGGAAACCTGGGTCGAGCCGGCAAGGAAATCTTGTCTGTCTGTGAGAGTGGAGAGTGCAGGGAGTCAAGCCTGCTGTGAAGAGACTTTGGTCCGGGCAGTGTAACTCTGGTGGTCGGAGTGTGACTGCCAGGGTGGCTCCCGGGCTGTCAGACAGGAAAGTTTCCTTAGCAAGTCATAGGTGCAGAAATATTTCTTGCTAATTTGCATAGTCATTTGAGGATGAAAGGGATCAGATAGGTATCTTTGTTTTTCTTATTGATGCCTACGTCTCATAACTTTCTCTCTCTGTTTTTTTAGCATACGGATTAACTGAGCCCTTTGACAAGTTTATGGAGCTGCCATCTCTCCGCTTGCTGTACTTTCCGTTTCTGAGAGGAGAAGGTGGTGCATGAGATTAGAGGAAAATGCCTCGGACAAAGCAGATACATCCCAGAAATCTGAGAGGTATGTAGCTCTCAGTTGAGAAGGAAAAGCTCTTGGGAAACTCTGTTGCAGTTTCAATTATGAGGTTAAAGGAATATGTATTTAAGAAGTTGGTTTTGATCCAAAACTAGTTTGTAAGCAAGTTTTAGGAGTTGTCTGTGAGACGGCTCGAATTTTCAGAGAAATAACTGGAATATGTCTTTATTCTGCAGTCTGTGTACTTGACAGCATACTTGATATTTTCCAGCTTACAGCAATGGCCTGCATGAACTTCGAAAGTGCAAAGGAAGAAGTAGTTTCCTTATCAGAGAATTTACAGTTGAAATGCAGGGGGAGGTGGGAAATGGGTGTGACGTGGAAGAAGTTGACATCTGGCAGCCGGTGGTTTTTCTTTAATAGTTGTCAGTTTGGCTTGCTTTTGAGGGGATCAAAATCTCCTCCCATGCATGGCTTCTCACTGTTTATCTCTCACCTGTCACCCATGCTACCTTGGGCATTGCTAGGTTTGACCTTGGTCTCCTCGCTCTCCTGCCTTTGCACAGCCACATGGTAGCTTGGCTATAAGGGGCAAGCAGGTGAGAAACCTGCTCTGCAAACTGGCAAGCTTACATGTCCTGACATTTCCTTGAACAAAATCCCAGTGCACTTTACCAAGCCTGTATGAATGAGGAATCTGATCCTATGGATATTTGTTACTGCCTTGGTGGAAGTGGCCCTAGAGGAATTAAATGAGGGGAAAAATGCAGGTCAGTTGACGAGCAGACATCTGTGTTGAGGGAGAACACGCTTCCATCCCCACCCTTTTATGCAGCTTTTGGGAGAACATGCTTCCACCTGCACCCTTACATGTAGCTGTCATCAGCTTTTTTCAGGTTAATTTTACAATTGCACTATGGAAGCATCCCTTCAGAGGAAACAAAGCCCATTACAAAACCACAAACATCAACATAAGGCTTTAGGGGCAGGAACGGCATTTGATTCTGGTTTTAACTTTTTTTATGTCAAAACACAACAGACATCCTCATGTGTCTCAATTAGTTTACAGTTGAGAGTCTCTCAAGGGCTTGTGCTGTATCTGAGACCTCGTGCTTGCAGACTGTTGTCCTTGCTACCACTAACAATCTCCAATCTCTGCTGGAGAAGACATTTTTGCAGTGTCTTTATTCAGGAAGTGCTGAGTAGCATTTTGGTATGATGGATAAACCCCTCTCACAGATCAGGAATTTTACAGTTCTCCTTCTTACTGGATGTGAAGTAATAAATCAGAGCTCAGTTTTTAATATTTCTGCTTACCAAGTCACTGACATAACTGAGCTTATGTTTTCTGATCAAATATGAGAGTGATCTAATTTAAGTACTCTGACTGATATGTACTCTTGTATTGCTTAAAACTTAATAAGTTAAATCTATTGTAAAGCTCTCTATTCATTTAAATAAATAATCTAATTAAACTCTTAATTGTGTAAGAAATTAGTTGCCTTTTTTTTTTCCTTGCATAATTTCTCCAGTCATTTAGCTTTTATCAACCCCTGTAACAGCAGTTTTCATCAGTTCCTATTTTTCCACAACTAATGGAGTTCTTGAATGAATTGAGATGGGTTAAATGTTGAGAAGGGAGCAGTATACAGCAAGCCCATAGTTAGAAATTATGTTGGCACAGCTAAATTATTGTCAAAACTATACAGGTTGCTGCAAACTTCAACACCTTGAGAGCATATATTGCTACTATCATCAGTTATTAGAGGTGAAGTGATTTGAAAAATCAGTTTACTTCTCATTAGTTATACACTATTTCCATTTCTAGTCTAGATAATGAGGAAAACTGGATTTCACTTTCTTTAGTCATCAGTCCCTGAGAGCATGGCAGAAAATATTTCCTTGAACCCTCAGTTTCTGGTGGAACTTGGGGAAACTGAAACATTTCACAGGTCTGTTTTCTGACAGCTTATTTTTGCATATGCAGAGTTAGACACATCTTAAATTGATACCATTAATTAACCATTAAAACTTTAAAAAATTGGGGATTTAGCACTGTGGTTTAATCCATGGTAATTAGTATTGATGATAACTAAGTGTGCAAAAAAGCATAAACATACATGGTCGAAGGTGAAACTCAGCAAACTTGGCAACCAAAAAAATACGTTCTGTAACATTTGAAAGACAAAGGTGTAAGATTAAGTAAAAGGTTTTTAGGTTAAAAGCTATTTTTAAGTTGTCTAAACCTGATTGTTGCCTTTTGTACCATGTACAAAGAACGCTCCATGGCCTTGCCTGGCTTCTCCTTCCCTGCTGCCAGCTCCTCTCGTTGCTCCATAGCAATCAAATTGCCAACAGCTTTAACTAGACTTTCTCAGAGCCCATCAATGTTTAACTTTTTTGGAGATCACTGTTGAACAACCCTGGAGACTCTCTACCCTGTTGTGCATTAGATGAGTTATTTGGGTTGCGCTTGCAGTCCAAATCAGCCTGGAAAATAAACAACTAAGTCCAAGAACCTAATGTGTTTTCCCTTAAAAAAACCCCAACACAATCTCTCTCTCCCTTCCTGCCAAGAAAACACACAGCAGAAAAACCACCATAGACATCCCCCCACACACTCCCATTAGTTAATTTGAGGTTTGCTGCAGTGTAGGAATAAGTTTTGAAGGTTTTAATATAGCTTGTGTTTACCGTAAGCAACCTTATTGTCTGGGGAAAATAAAGTAACATTGTTTAATATAGAGAGCTAAATTTAAGATTTTGTCAAGAAACCTTAAGGCTCTTTGTTTTGTGTCATGGCTTGATTTTGCTCATTTTGTATACTCCTGAGCGATCTGACAGCCTTTGGCAGAAAAGCAGTGGCCCTAAATATTGGGATCAGTGAAGACCCTAATATTCTGAAGATTTCACTGTCTTTCATCCTGAAGATTTCACTGACTGCTTACAGATGAGCCAATATAGTGCTATACCGACCTGATTTTACAGCAAGAAAAAAGCCCTGTATCAATAAGACAGGGTATGGGAAACATTTTGCAAATAAAAACTAATCTAATTAGTTGGCCTTTTGTTCTCATGAATGTATTGGTGACATGGCTTTGATGCCCATTTGCGTCTGAATGAACACGTTGAATTTGAGGGTATCAGTAAGGCCTGTGCTGCGCTGCCGTTGCTTCATTAGGTTGTTTAGGCCTTCCCTGCTTCTCACTGCAACTCCCTCCCTAACTTGAAACATGTTGCCATCACCAGTGGGCTGCTTTGGTAAGAGGAGTCATGCACAGTGTCAGGCTTAATCTCCTGACCAACTTAGCAACCGTGGCCATCCCCAGAAGTAGGGCTGAGTGGCTAAAACTTCAGAGAAATGACAGTTTTGCAGATCACAAAGAAAGAAATGGATTGGATGCATGGAAGTCCTGGAGAATGCCTAATAGTATCAAAGGTGGAGGCCAAAGGTATGCCTGGCAAAAGCCTGCATGGATTGTCCATCAGTGATGTGACTGGAACTGAGTTGATAAGTGAGTGTTCCTGATGTTGTCTTAGTCTCTTGAATATTAAGAGTATGTATTGTGTTGCTAATCAAAAGCATCATCATTCCTCCTTCAGAAAACAAAGAGGAAAATATTTGCAAAAGAGGAAAATACCTGTCTTGCTCAGACACCCAGAGGTCTCATTTTCTTATTTTTCTTTACCATTTTAGCTCACTAAAACTAACAAAAAGACTCCCTTGCATGTGGTTGCACCCTGTATTTACATGGCCAATTGATCCACACGTGTAACAAACATTTCATGGAATCTGTAATGTATTCCCAGAAGTACAGTTACATTAGAGAATCATGCTTTTAGCAGGGCTGAGTGGGCTTGGTTTGTTGTCAGATGGTTGTGAGGATATAGAAGGAAATAGAAGGAAAAACAACTCATGCTTTTGTTTACTTAGAAGTACCCAATTGAGGAGTTTAAAATGAAAAGTTTTGTTATGTGTACACTGTTTAGCACAGTGCTGTGATTCACCAAAACAAAACTGTAACAAATATTTTGAATTTCGTCTCTTTCTAGATAAGCTTTCAGTTATTTTTCAGAAGACAAGTTGTTGCTGGTTTTCCTTCTCTATCAGAAGTATTTCTCTTTGGAAATAATGGTGGACAGGTCCATAATGTTCAACGGCCACTTCCAAATCTTTTAGCGCTTTGCATTCGACAAGGAAATGCAAGTATAATATGAATAACTTTGCTGAAGAGGTTGACAACTTTGCAGTAATCTGCATGCTTAAGTTTGCTGGAAAGCTATGTATGTCATGGCCTTAAAATGTCCAGAAGAGGTGGGCATCTTCTGCATTTCAAGTGTGAGTTAGCAAAGTCTCTTCGTGTTAAGATTGTAATGTGCTTTTAGTGCTGGAATAGGTCTGTCTGCGTTGAAAGCTGACAGATTGATATTCCTCATTAGTGTTGGTTGTGTAGTCTGTAGAAGTTGTGAATTGATTAGTGTGCTGTGCTTTATTCATGATTTTCATCAAACAACTTAATAAAAATGTCGAGCTTTCTCAAGGCTTTCTTCTAAATTTGTGCTCTTTGACTTTTGAGTCGTGGTATTGTTTCTGAGACAAAACTAATGCTCTAATTTAGGAAGTGCCAGAGGGGCTGCTGGTGCAATGTTAGTACATCAGAAGTGCTGGTGGTCTGCACTCTGTGGCTTACTTGTGGGCATCTGTAAAGATGTTGCATACGTGTCTTGCCTAAGTTTCTGGAGCAAGAGTGAGACAGAGGTGTGTCAAGAAGTCAGTTTTAGCTTGGTGATTTTGCTACAGAAATATTCCATGATTTGGCAGCAGTTTTTGTTTCTGTGTATCAGATAGTTTCATATCATGTCTTCTACAAATCAAATTTGAGTTCCAGACGTCTCTCATGAAGGTAGAGAGAATGCTTGGTTCTGTTGGTCCATCACCAGGTGGAGTACCAGCAGATCCACCTGTAATGCAGTGAATAGACAGATCTCTTGTAGACCAGATCTCTTGTACTCTCTTCCTGTGTGTCTTTCATTTCTCATTTGGGATATGGAAGGATAATGTTACTTTTTTGCTTTTTTTGTTTTACTGGTTTAAGGTGTAGGATCTTTAGGTTGTGTCTTAGGGTGTGTATGGTCCAGCATCTTGCACATCATATATAAATGTGCCTGCAGACTTTAAATTTTATTGTAATGTGAACAATGTCTAAATGAAAAAAACTGTCCCAAATACTCCATGGTGTAAGAAAAGCTATGTTTAAAGCTGCAATTTGCCACCTTTCCCCATCACCTCTATAGTTCCTGTCTTATTGTGCTGTCTTCCTAAATTTGATCATATATTTGCAGCAGGGTGTAGACCTGCTCACTGTATGGATGGTTGGGGTCTTGTGTCAGTAGCCACAGCTGATGGACAAAAGCCTGTTGAGAGTGGACTGCAAGAGGGAAAGTAACAGTAGGGTGGATAACACTGGTCACTGTTGCCTTGAGACAGCTGCGTTGAATTTCTGCCTCTACCACTGAGTTTCTTGTGTTGAGACTGAGAGATTCTGTTGCACCAAACCTTTGCAGCCACCCACTAATGGTGAGTGCTGCTCTTTGCCTGACTTTGAGATACCCAGGCACAAGTTCTGAGTTTATGCAACCACAGTTGTTCCACTATGGTAACAGTTTGGTGCAAAATACTTCAAAAGCGCTGGATACATTAAAAAAACAATCAAGGTCTAGGTAATGTAAGTTGAAGATCCAAAATTAGCCAACACTTCTGGCACATCTTTTAATCTTTCTCTGTCTCTTAATCTCTATGCCTCTGTTTTCTGCTGTAAACTGAAGATACCAGTACCACATCAGCTTTTAATGACTCAGAAGATGAAGTTGTTAGTGTTGTGAAGCAGACACTCGGTGGCTAAATAACGGAAAAGATGATGAAGAAACTGGTAGTAAACAGAGCCAAGCAGTGAGCACAGCTCAGTTTGCGCACTGGCTTCGTTTGCGTAAACACCCTTGCTTTTGGCATCCTCCGACTTCTTGCTGTTTCACCTCACAATCTTAACATTTAGAAGATATTCTTACAGCTTACTTCCTAGCTTCTAAAATACCAAACTAAAACCCCAAGAAATTCCACCATATCAAACCACAAACTCCTCCTGTGAGTCATCGACGTGTTGGGACCTCAAGCTGCAGCACAGGTTTCTGTTGTGTGAGCTGGGCAGCATGTGCTGGTGTGCCCTGCCTGGGCCTGGCACAGGGCTCTAGAGAAAGGAATCTCTCCCATCAGTGAGTGTTCATCATCATGTGTCAGATTCATGCTGCTGCTGAGAAAGCCCCTGAAGCCAGGAGGGAATACTCACTGGTGGGAAAAGTCTCTAGAGAGGAACATCTTTAATGTCATCGTTTCCCAGTTGGTTTTGAGACCGGTTTAAGCCATTGCTGCTGGAAGAGGAGGAGATGTAGTGGTCCTGCCTCCTGCCCACCTCAGATGCTTGTTCCCCATGTGCCTTGCCCTTCTCACTAGTCTGCTTGCTGTCCCCACCATGGAAGAAGTAATGGCACCCAGAGCAAGTTATGCCAGCATCATCTGGGCTAGCTTTTTGGGCTGGAGTGGTTGTTCCCTGATGCTGTACAGCCTTGCTGGAGCCAGAGGCGGTGGCAGCCAGGGAGAGACAGTGCAGAGGCAAGGCTTGCCTTGAGCCTCTTGCTTGAACTCATGGTGAAACTATGTTGTAAGCCTCTGTTTGCCATCTGTGAGCAGCAGGCTTTTTTGAGCTTCTTTAATTGCCCAAAAGCAGGTCTAGATTTTCATGAGGATAACAAAAGGTGTGTTCCCTGCTTCTGCGTTCTTTGCTTTGCCTTCCAGAACCCTCCTTCTCCTGACAAATTTTCAAACTTCACAAGTGATGCAGGTTCTTAGTAGATGACTTTAGGAATTTTATTGTACTAGTAAGTCAGCAGGAAACTGAACTGGTCTCAGCTGACACTGTAAGGAAAAATAAAATAAAACACTCCCTCTAACATTTCATTTAGAATGAAAAAAAACTTTTTCTAAGATTTTGCTAAGATTAAAGAAATTAAAAAGGATGTCCAGAAAACTAAACTTGATTTTAGCTAGCACTGACAGCTTTGAATATGTATTTATAGATTTTTGCATATGGATGCTAAATATTGGGAAAGAAAAATGGGATAATACAAAGAGAATCTGCTGGATATAGACCATGGTGAAAATAGATGCTTTCAGAGAGAGTTGAAATAATATGAAGGAGAAGGATATAAGAATGATATTCCAGCTAACCTGCAAGAATGTTGATGAAAATAAAAGAATAGAGGAAGGAGCTTAGTTCTGCTCTTTTGATTTCAGGAAACAACAAATTGTATTTTTATGGAATAGAAAACCATTATAATTGCAGTTAGATATCAGGCTTGAGCTGGAAAGGAATGGTGAAGGGTAATGTCAAAATAATTGAATTCCTATAGAAAAAAAAAAGAGCAGCAGTGAACTGGGGCTTGAAAGCTATGTACAAGGCAGTTCAGATTTCTTTTAGAATACAGTGAAGTGGAAATGGTGCAGGTCTTTAATTCTGCCTCACCTTTATATCTGTATCTTCTTTATTGCTAATTGAGCGTGGAGTAAGAAATGCTATGGAATTTGACATTTGCTGAAGCATGAACTCCAGTGTGTTAGGAAGGTCATGAAGAAAATGGTAGTTGTGAAAAGAGAAACAAAAAGTAAGATTTCAGCAGTTGTTCTTTCAAGTATTTGTATTATAGCAGGCAGTTGACTTTGGGTTGAAACTAAGACCAGTCTTTTGAGGTCAACAACAATTACATTTTCTAAGAACCAAGCTTTTTTGTGAGCAATTAGAAGAATATGGTTTTTTGTTTAGCTTGCTGGGGTTTTTAAATCCTTGCATTTCAGAATAGGTACTCGGGCTGCTGTGAGTGTGTATGTAAGGTAACTTTAAAGGGAGGAAGGGTGGGGGTGTGTGTGCGTGCTCATGTGTTTGTGTGTAAAAAAACAAAGCAACAAGTGAAAACCCCAACAGCCGCTGCTAATATGTAACTATGTGAAATAAAATGTAAATAGCAAAATTCCAGAGAACCTCGGTTAAGAGAGCCTTCTTGCAGATTCATGGTCAGCTACATCTTAAATGTCTGCTTTGAAAAAGGCAAAGGCTTCTGGTCTTGTGTTTTCACAATTGACTTTTTAGGGCTTCAGAACTATGCAAGTTTGTTGACTCCTGTCAGTGTTTTCAAACTTTGAAGTTTTCAGTCCACTGGGCTTTGCAGTTGAGGTAATGTTACTGCTTATCTTATATCCAGCTGTCCAAGAACATTGTTACCATTTAAAAATACCTTGTTCCAATTGATTCTCCTTAATAAAAACGACACCGTAGGAATTTGCAAGCATTGTAACTGTTTCCTTCAAACTTGCACTGCCAGTGTTACTAAGCTTGAAAGGGCTTGTGTTCCAAACACTTGCCTGTTACTCCAGGTGAGGATTCTTGCCTGTGGAAAGAATTCCCAGTCCTTGGCCGGGCAGACAGGCATGCAGGACCTTGGGCAGGGAGCTCTGTAACACCACGGTTGTCTGTATGTTAGGTGGGAGCATCTGTTTGACCTAACCATTTGCAAAATTGCTGACAAGATGAGAACTGCTTTTTTCTAACTACTGTCAGTTGCTACTTTCAAAACAGTCACTCATAGCCCACCTTAAAGTATTCAGAAAACTTTGCAAAAGACTCTATTTGAGAGTTATGTTGTTCTCTTTCCGTTTTTAATCCAGGAATTGTTCCCATTTGTGGTGTGTATTCTGTGTTTCTTCTTACAATCAGACATTTTGATTTCAAATTGCAAACTGCTGTAAATATTTATGCTGCAAAACATAAAGGCGACTTCCTAGAGCCACACATTTTCAGAGAGCTGGTTATACCAGTGCGAAGCTCCTAGGCTGGTTCATTCTTTGGTATGTTGGACTTCTGTATTAAGCATTTTAGTTCACTAATGGCTTATGAGATTATGGAGAGAGAAACTGGGGCTCTTAGTTGGAAAAGTAAGATTTTCCTTGCTGTGTTAAAGCAGATGAATAAACTGGACTTGAAGTTTCTAAATTACATGTGTTGGGCAAAGTGCAGTCTTCCCCACCACTCGTTTAAATGTATCATAACTCAGAATATTTACATTAAGAGGAAGGAGGGGGAAAATAAAACATCACGACAGATTTTTGGAGCCTTCAGTAAAGCATTTATGGGGGAAGCAGGGAAGCTCTAGTTCAGTAGGTGAGGCAGTGCTGTTTCTTTTTAAATAAGAGCTTTTTAAATGCCTTTAAAGCTTCTCTCAGAATGAGGCTGCTCAGAGACTGTGCTGACTTAGCAATTCCTGTATGACCTTTGGTGGCAGGCT
This sequence comes from Notiomystis cincta, assembly GCA_013398075.1. Taxonomy (NCBI): domain Eukaryota; kingdom Metazoa; phylum Chordata; class Aves; order Passeriformes; family Notiomystidae; genus Notiomystis; species Notiomystis cincta. Next base: position 58,787 of record VZRX01013238.1, on the reverse strand, counting down.
GAAGAAGAAATGTCTTTGTGAGGATCCACAAGTTGTGAAAAGCAGAAGGAGAATTTTTGCTAAGGCAAAGTTGAAAATGTAATCTCTGTTGTATGCATGTGGCTAATTCAGTAAACTGGATTTAATGTCTTTGATTACCAACAGAAACAGTAAGTAGAGAATGCATATTCATGTTTTAAATACCCCATGAACTTTCTTCCCCCTGAATTCTTGTGTGTTTAAAAAATAAGTTCCCAGCAAGTCCCCTTTGTAAATCCCAGGGCAAACCTCCTGAGCTGAAATTGGGAAAGGTTTGGAATGAGCTGCAGGGAGGAAAAGCAGCAGTTCAGCAGGAGCCCACGGTGTAGTGTCGCTACAAAACAACTGTGTGTGTGTTCCTAGTTACCTATGAAATATGTGGCTTACTCCCTGCCAGCGGTGGTAGTCATGGAATATCCAGAGCACACCGCATGATTTCCTCTGATTTTTGGCCTAATTTTGGGGGCTGGGAAGGAGGGCAAGTTAATATTAAATGACATTGTTTTTTAACTATTGAGCTTTGTTAAGTCAGACTGGAGATTGCAGGCCTGTTCTTACCCTAAAGGTTGCAGTGCAGACAGAATACAGGGCCAGGAAAAAGACAAAAAAGTATATGGAAGTGGCACTTAAAATATAATTGCTGTGGTGGATTTGCTGTTCCATTACCTGTAAGGAATCTCTAGCCACTGTGCTTTTTGAAGAGAAGTGCATGTCTCATACTCAGTAGATGTATGGGTTTTACCTTTCTCCCTGCTTTAGTATTTCTTACAGAAAGAAGTATTTCTGTCACAAGTCTATGAAGGAAACTGAATGGTGTATGTATTAATAGTGTTTAAAGTACTGTATTCTATAATTTTTATTAGCAAAATACCTAATATGCTCAAGTATTCTTGTGATTCCCCATTGTCAAGTGGCAGAGCAAAATATGTGCATTGCATAGTCTAATGCCTTGAATCCTAAGGGAGAATTGCCTTCTTCAGTGTAAGGGCAGTGCTTTTGTGGCCGAGAGGCAGATTAGGAACTGTGAAAATACTAATCTTTATTGCTGTAATTTTCAAATGTATCTTTATGTAGTTTACAATGGGGACTTGTGGTATTTGTCTCAAGTATTGCATGCATTTGTTAGGAGGTGTGATAGTACCCTTTTTTTGCGTTAACAGTTCACGGAACATTTAATTTTGTTTTCCCCTGGTGGTTTTTTCTTTATTTTAAACCAAATACATATCTGTGGCAATAAAATATTACACTTATTTTAGAACACTGCCTACATATGCTATATCCAGATATATATGTCCATTAGCGTGTTCAGAATAGTGTTTTCTTCATGTGCTTTTTTTCCTTTTCTTTCTTAAAATTCTGAAATGGTGATATAACTTTTAGAGATACCAGGAGAAGCTGCTGTTCTCATACTGGGTGGCTTTCCTTTTGTCAGACTTATGAAATGCAATTGGTCTTCAGTGCCCTCTCAGCAATGTCCGGTACCAGGATTGCTCCAGAACCTGGCTGCCATTCCTGTTCATGTACATGAAATCCATTGCTGCAGTGGAAGAAAGCAAGCCAATTTGTCTTGTTTGGCTGCTAAAATGTGGGTCTGCTTCCCTGTTGCAAGGGTCAATCTTCTCTCTCTTAGGATCATTAATTAGGTTAGAATCCTATCCTAGAGTGAGTGGGCATCATACACAGATGGGGGCACATCCCAGAGCTTGTGGGACGTTTTCATAGGCACCCAGGTGGGATATGGGCTTGGCAAAAAACATATTTTAATTATTAATGTTTTCCCAGTATCTTGTGGCTGACTTCTATCATGCCTTTTCAAAAATAAATTAATACCACATTCTCCTTTAAGACTATTTTTTTAACAGTTTTTTTTTTTCTCTTCTTCTGTGCTTTGTTTCTTTTCTACCATTCTGGTAATGCAAGTATGACAAATAGTCTAGTGGGCATCTAGGAAACAGAAAAATTCGTAGTGTCATCTTATTCCTGCCTGTTTTTCCCTCCTGTTTTTAAACCTCATAAGCCTTTGATATTGAGAACATCTCACACATTTCAGTTTGCTCCTTGAACAAAGTTGTAGATATAAAAAACACAGTTAAAGTGTGTTCTTCAGGAATAACATCTGTATAGTGCTTTGAGAAAGCAGAACAAGAAACTGGCTGTAGAGAAGCCAGGTTTGAAAGATAGGATACCTGTATGTCACATGCTCGGGAAGCAAGGACAAGTAATGGATTTTCAGTATATTTGAAAACTGACCCCATTATTTTAGGCAGTGTTTCTACAGTGTCTCCAAGATAAAAGAGAAAGTGTGCCTATGGCTGCATTTCTCTTAGGTCTGTATAAACACATTTAGGACTGCTTGGAAGTGCAAAAAAAGGGTTAATATTGGAATATTTTCCCAGCTTTTACAGTAATTTTAGCACTTCTGTTTTGTTATTTTTTGGGTGAGGGGGAGGAGAGGGCAGAGCAGTTCTCAGTTTTCCCATTTGTAGGAGGTTCACATTCTAGCAGCTTTTCTTTTGAATGTTCAACGTCCATGCTTCAGCAAAGCACTGACCAGATTTTCCAGTCGATCTCTTTAGTCAAAGGAAACTTGTGTGTGATAAGCAGGCTGATGTGCCCCACATGCCTGGCAGCCTCCTTTCTTGCGTCATTCTGTAGCCTCAAGGGTAAAAGATAGATTGAAGCCATTAGAATATATTTTCCTGTGGACCTTAGTATTGCCTGCAGTCAAGTGGTAAAATCTTACAAATGCTGCTTGTGAATTTCTGATTTTCAGTTTGACTGCTAAACCACGATTTGCACAGCATGGCCAGTGACAGTCCTAGTTCACCAGCATTGGCCTTCCATAATTGGATGTATTAATTTATAAAAACTGTTCAAAAATACTTGAAAACAGGAGAGAATCTGAACATTAATTTCCTATGGGTGGGAAATATTGGCCTAAAAAGGATGTAGTGGTCAGTGTTTTCCAGAGCTGAAAGTTTCTGGCTAACCACATAGTTCTGCAAGGGCATTCAGAAATATGAAATGTTTTAAAATCTACTTTTACAAGGAAAAGGGAGAGAAGAGACAAAGCCTGGTGTTCAGATAACAGAAAAGGGTTAATGTAGGATTGCACATTTATGTAGTGGTTACCTGCAAGTAAATTGCAGTCTCACTTTTCTAGGAAACACTGTCCTAAAATGTGTCTCTTGAGTTAATGTTGTAAGTAATCGGCTTTTTCTCCGAGAGGCTTTAAAAACACAATTTTGGCAACAGTAACTAAGGCAGTATTTTACAGAAGAGCCCCCAGTAAATGGAAAGCAAGCTGGTAATCAGTTTTGATTAACGGATCTGCATTCTGTTATTTAAATGTTTACATCCTGATTAGCATTTAGGCTGCATTTAAATATGCAATTTTATTTTAGCAGAATATGAAGCATGGAGATAATCTTTCAGATGCTAAATGCTGGGGATGTAAGGTAAAAAATGTGCTCCCACCTCCCTCAGCCTTGTAAAGTGATACTGATGTGACTGATATTTTCACTTCATTTGTGAGATTACAGAGTTTCATAATCTGATATGACTAAAGGAAAAAGTGTCTGTGTCACTTAAGTTATAAAACTAAGATTTCATTTAAGTATTAAGACTTTGGTTCATGAACTGAATGTTTCCTGCTCCTCATTTTGTTGAAGAGAAAGCAAGTTGAACAGGTACAAAAGTTTGTGATTTTTTTCTCAATTATTTTAAGAATTGCCATTCTATGATAGCATCTGATCATTTAAATCTGTATTTCCATTGCTTCATATATGTGTGGAGAATTGTCACTATTTCTTGTGTTGCTTATAATGTTTTTTTTTCCCATGCAAAAGCACTGATTCTGATAGCAGTTAGGTACCAGAGGCAGTGGCTCGCTTTGCCACCTCACTTTGGCTGGCCAGAGGAACATGCACATCTTTCTGGGATGATTGCAGATCCCAACTTTGTGAAAGACTGACTGCTTCAGCAGAAAGGTTGGCCTGCCACGTAAGCACGCCATAAAAAACGAGCATCTGACAGCTCCGTGGCTTGAAATAGTGGATCTGACACAGGCATATGGAAAATTCATGCAACAGGGATACTGTATCAAAACAATTTCTGTAGAGAAGCAAAACGGAATCCTTTCCCTCCCTTCCTCCCCTCCTTTGCTTTCTCGTGACTCTCTGTTTTTATGTTGTTTGGTTCTTACCCTTTGCCTTTTAAATGATGCCTCTTTAAAAACTGACATCTTACGTAAGGATTTAGCTGTTCTCAAAGAACTTTTAGGTAAAGTGTTGTAAATTTGAAGGGGAATATTCACACAGGGATAACATCAGGAAGGTGGGGCACTTTTAAAAAGCCATGGCTCCTCTTCCCCTCAATATGACTGCCTGAAAGGAAAGGCAATGTACTGTGCTCGTGAGTTGGAAAGGGAATTCCTGCACGGGATGACTTGATTCTTCTTCCAAAGCAAACTAAACATCCTTTCTGTGCCCAGTGATAACACAAATCTTTTCTCCCCTCCACCTGCTGTATTTCTGGTTTGATACCTTCTGCAAGATTTCTTATTAGTCTTCTACCTGGGCTTGTAGAGCAAAGACTTCTGTTTACACAGAAGGACTTCTGTTGTTGTTGAGCTGGCAGAGGTTTTGAGGACTGGGAAGGGATAGAAAGTAAACATATGCAAGCAACAAATGGAACAATCGCCCTCCTCTCATAGCAAGCAAGTCTATAACTGATATTACTAGCTTATTTTTTTCATAATTTTCTTTTTTTTTTCTCCCCCTTCTGCTTTTCACATTTTTCACCAACTGTCATTGGGGCTTCCATATTTTTTGCTGCACTTCTTTCAACAGACCTTTGAAAATAAGATATTTCTGTTACAACTACCATGAAGTAAGGAAGCGGAGGCACAGGAGGATTAACAGACAGCTTAACCAAGGTGTGTAGGCACCCACTGTCCACACAGCTGAGGAGCTGCTGTGCCCAAAGTCCTTGCTGGATCATGCCTTGGAATGCTCAGTTAGGGTCATGCTGGGAAATGAAGCTGGGTCTTTCCTGGTTGGCCTGGGTAGCAATGGTTACTGCTGACCCACTGTTTTCCAACAGAACCCCTCCCTAAAATGTTTGAGCTCTGTGGTTCTCTTTACAAGACCCACCCACTCATGAATTTGTGCCTAGCACTACAGGGTGCAGATTAATGAAATGTAGATGTGTTTGTCCAGGGGCCCATGTGGGACACAACTCTGAACAGCATCACCAGCTGCCCAGCCTGCACTTTCCTCTTAAATGAATTTTATCTGAGGGAAGCTCTCTGTGGTGAATGAATTACTGAAATGAAGCGCCTGAAGACACAGTTAGACTTTCATTCATCCTGAGAAGTAATTAGCATCTGGATATCTTGCCACTGAGAATTAATTTCCTTCAGTAGTGGCCAAGTCCTTCTCTGTGTCCCCACAACTGTGTTGTGTGTCTTCTATTCAGCCAGGCTGTTGCAGTGACTGTGGCAGGTATGTTGCTGAACGTGAACAACTGTGTGTAGAGCGAGCCTGTGCAGTGGACTAGGGCACACACTCCTGGTTTTGAATCACCAGCAGGTTCAGTGGAGCCTGGCCCCAGTTGTGTACAGGCTGTGGAATTCTCATCTGTATGCAACCTCCATGAAGCAGCTGACTTCATGCCTGTGGAACTGCACTAGCTTAGGAGCCATAAAACATGAATCACGGGAATGAGATGCTTATGGGAAGATAGAGGGAATAGACTTTTGCTGCCCAGAGGAAGGAAAACTTATTCTCCACCACTGTTGCCATCTGTGTGCCCAGGAGTGCTGAGGAGCTTGGTGTGATTCTGCTTGGTGAAAATTGACATGGGTTTATCCTTTGTGTGTGCCCATGTGAGAAAAATATGTTTGGTAAACGAATTTTAAAATGCCTGGTTCACTCCTGCTGCTTCATATGTAAATCCCAATGTGAGAACTGCAGATCTGCTTACTTAGTGTTTAGAAGTTGTAGAGGGCTAATGATGCTGCAGTGTGGGTGTGTGAAGCCACACTGCTGCTTTTTGTGTTGTGTCAAACCATCCAGGAGTCTGCCAACACATGGAGAAAGGGATGTCTCACTCCTGGCACCTTGCTTCTTTGCTCCCTTGGTAAAACTCTGCTGGATCCACACATTGCTTGGCTTCTTCTGGTGCTCTTGCTAACTATTTTAAATATTCATTAAACTAACAATGCAGACTTTTAAGTAAAAAGCTCATTGGAAAAAAAGATGAGCTTTCCCCAGAAACAAATCCAATCGCCCCACCCATTTTCTTTCTTCAGAAACTGGAGCTGAGGAATTGCTACAGGAATGTTCTTTCAAGTCATGGTGGTTGCTTCATCCCCTTCCTAATAACTGCACTCCTGTGGCGGAACAGAAATACAAAAATGCTTCCAGGCTCAATGTCAAAATCCTCCATACAGTCACAAAAAAAAAGTAGTTTGCAGTTAAGTGGATAAATATATTTTCAAAGAAATGCTTTGTCTGTAACTGTCCTTATCTGACACTAGTGTTGAGAGAAAGATGGGAGTAAATATTCCAGTATTCCAGCTGAGTCATCTTTGCTTCTTCCTGATTATCCCTTTCTATTCATGATTAATGCCCATGGAAATATTGTTTAGACATTATTTTATTTGCTCTTCTTTTCCTTTTTCTCGAGAAAAATTATATAGAGACTATCTTACCTTAAAAATTAGATTAAAAGAACATATTTGAGCAACTAAGACCAGACCTAGAAATCAGAAAAGCAGATTTGTGAGTTTTCATTCAATGTTGATTCATTTCACATGTACTCCTGTCCTGTATTAAGCTCAGTCTTTTTCTTTGCAGAAAATGAGAAGCATGTACTCATGTCAAGAGCATAATTCATAGTTATTTTCAGCAGGTGCTTAAAAACATTTGTAAATTCCAGCTTATAACTGAGCAATTCACCCTCCACCCCCTGTATGTAAATTTGTAACAGAGGATTCAATAAGGGGTTTGAGTGTATAAATGATACCTTTATTTTCAGTGTGGAATTCCCATTGAGAGGCCAGGCCTAAAAATACCAAATGTTTCCACAAACAATTCCTGCACACTGCATGTTGAGTAATACAGCTACAACCAAGGGGAGAGCTTCTGCTGACAGTTTCCCAAATGAATGCAGGAGTCCAAACTGAGCTGGTTTATATATAGTTTTTATTACTGGTCATAAGCTCTTACCAGAAATCCAGATGTGCTTGAATCATGCAGCAGATTAATGACACAAAATGACTGTGGGTGCAGGATGAAGGTTCCTTTTGTGTACCAGAGAGGATACAGTAACTTCCAGTTAATGACTTCAAAATATCTCACAGAATGCAAAGGAGCAAGTTAAGGCATGCAAACACAAGTTGCCAGACTTCTTATCAAGGTAATCACATGGTATTGAAATGTGTGACTTGATTTAAAGAAATAATTTTGTATCAGTGCTGCCCGTTTCCAATGGAGTGTTTCAATAAGTAAATATTTTATAAAGGAAATCCAAAAAACTCCCCACCTCAAAACATTCTCAGTAAGTAAAAGGGGAATTCAAAAGGGAAAAGCCAAAGGGAGTAGAGGAACTTTACAGGGCAGGCAATGGTTCTTCTAAAATAGAAAATCTCGTATAAGGGAACCCAGAGTGCTTTGGTTTTGCAATGTTGAAACATAGCCTATTTTTGAGTGGTTGCTAATTCAAAGTGTTAAATTCTGCATGGAAGTTAGTAAGCATACGAGTTTGGGTATTTCTCAGTGCTCATGTCCAGTAGGTAAATAGGCATGTTTGTGCAACATCAAAACCCTTGATCTTCCTTTTTCTTGCTCCTGCCATACTGTACGTTCCTTAGAGAAGATCCTGGTTCAGTGATTGTGGAGTTTCCTGTCAAAGTACTCTCTGTCCAGATGAAATCCCTGCAGAAGCAGGTGAGTGGCATAGGGAACCTGTTTGTTTTGCCAGCAGGTACAAGTTTTCCTGTTGCTCAGGGTTTACTCACAGGGACCATTTACTCATTTATTTGGCAAAGAAGTTGATTAGGGTCAGGCTGTCACTGGATTGGTTTCACCAGTATCTCTGTAAGAATGGTTTAAAGTACAACATGTAATTGGAAGCAATGTGGGAGAGGTCAGCAGCCCTTGTGGAGTTTTTGTCTAGATTTTTGCCACAGTTGATACAGTTTCACCCCTGAAAGTGAACAAAAGATCCTTGTAGACTTGTCAGCACTGCCCCTTGGCACTCAGGTCAGTCACTGTGTCACAGAGTCTGCTCAGGACTGTAATTTCCACTCCAACAAATCCGGTTTAAAACTAGCATTGGGCACTACTTACACCAGCAGCTGTTCTAGCCAACATGTGCCCATGAGTAGCTGTATTTTTCACTCTGTGTATTTAAAGTCTAAGCTGTTAATAATGGTTGAACTCTTCCTAAGCTTATTTTCAAGGGTTTTTTTGGCAGAGTATTTTAATTATTGTCATAGACTAGGATGGGCTGCATGTTTCCTCTGTGTTGTGAAGCCTTCATATACTGACTTTTTGCTTGCCTTGACTTCTGTAGAAATCCACCTCTGAGAAAAGGGTAATGTTTGCACCAAATTCTCTGCTTCCTTTGGAAACACAGAAAAAGAAAAACATGTTTCCTGTTAGTGACTGTTTTGATCTGTATTTCTGCTTACATGAGAATATATCCCAAATGTGGAGAGGGATTTGTTTCAGGGTCCTGTTAACCTGAGAACTTTCAGGGTTTTTTTTATTTTATTTTATTCCTGGCAGTAGGATTGCACTCACTGTTTCTCCAATTTTGAATCTAATTTTTAAACATTATGGGAATCGTAATGTAATCATCTCCATGAAATGTCAGATTATGAACACTTCCAGGTCTTTTGGGTTGGTTTTTTTAACAAGTGGCTTGTCTAGGCCGGGTGTGAGTGGGGCTGTTCAGCCAGAGGCACTGGTAGCTGTGTTGGGCATGATCAGGTACCCTTTAATCTTCAATCATTGTAGTTGTTAATGGTACTGGGTGTAATCCTGATAAAACTTCCTGAAAATAGCCAAACTGTGTGCATGTTTTCGGGGTTTTTTTTAGAGATAATAAGGATGTTGATGGGCATTTCTGTGTTCCTAAGGCAAGCACAGTATTGATAGAGAAGTGTTTTCTCTTGTGCCATCAGAATTGAGTCTGGTTTTTCTGTATGCATACTTAATCCTTCTAGGCTTGTAATACTGTCTGAAATTCCCACAGTTTTCTGCAAACAGCTTTATTATTAATCTGTGCTTTCTGAAGTCTCCATTTAGGTTACCTTCAATATCCTGATGATATTGAGCTCACACCTAGCAGCCAGACAGCCCAGGTCATACATATACATATATATATATATATGTGGGGGAAAGGAGAAGTGGACAGGGAACAGAGGTAGAACCAGGGGTTACGGAGGAATCAGAACTATGTAATTTACATACCTCTATGGGAAATGTCTTCATCTAGTTATGAAAGAAACTTTCTTAGATATTTCCTCAGACTTTATTTTTTTCTATTTGCCTGAAGTAAGATATTGGACGTTACAAGAGGCTGTAGTAGAGATTCTCATAGGAGTATAGATTTTCCTGTTCTGGAGAAGATTGTTTTTTAAATTACTGATATGCTCTGAAAATATGTAGAAGAAAAGGTAAGAACGAGGATAAATGTTTGGTGCAAAAAGCACCCAATGAAATTAGATCCAGATGGAGGAAGTGGGATCTATGTTCTTGAGCTGTGCAAAGGCTGTCCCACATTTATTCCCCTTTCCCATTATTTTCAGCACAATATGAGGAACTCTATGCTGTATTTATGTATTGGAACTGAGAGTAAGAAGGTAGTAATGAGGCTGTTGTCAGCATGTTGTGCTTTCTTTAATTTACAGCATCATCACTGTGCTGTGCTGCCATAAAGGAGAGAATATAGCCTTTGTCCCCGCTCGGCGTTAGCGGAACCGAGAGCGATGCGCGCAGTTGGCAAGGGCTGCAACAACAGAGTCCCCATTCATCGCTGCCATCAGAGCAGTTTGGTTTAGCTGTGTTACGTAAGCCAGTGGTGGTGTAACTCAGGACATTGCACAGAATAATATTGGGCATGGATATCCAGCTGTTGTGAGAGATATTGAGAAGGGAATAAAGGTACCTTATTGCAGTTGGGGGCTGGGGCACGCCTTCAGAAGCTCATTGAATTGAAGTATTGCCACCCATTCCCTCAGCAACCATCACATGACAAGTGCTAGAAGCACTACTGAGCTACTGCACTAGACATCCTTCTTGCACAAAATTACTCAGTTTTATCCTTTATGAACCTAATGTCAATCCATGTGATTTTGTGACCAGACTGGTGAAGGGAAAGCTTTTTCTGAAAATACTGCAGGAGTTACCAACCCCATGGTGTAAGGGAGATGCAGGGCTGCAGGAACTATAAAACACATAATATTTTTGTCACTGAGCTCTGAAAAGTTACTGCCATTAGTTATTTGGCTTCCTGAAGGTAAATCCACCTGCCTGTTGTAGTTAGTGTTCTGCCCAAAAGTATGCAAAATAATAATAAGCAGAATGTTTTGTCTTATCATGGAAGAAGGAAGGAAGGCGCGGAAGGCGCGGAAGGCAGGAAGGCAGGAAGGGAAGGAAGGAAGGAAGGAAGGAAGGAAGGAAGGAAGGTGGGGACGGAGAT
>VZRX01013238.1:22929-42983 GCA_013398075.1 Notiomystis cincta | reverse complement strand
TTTTTTTTTTTTTTTCAATTTAAAAGGAACTTAAAATATATTTACTTTCCTTCTGTCATCTGGTGACTCACATTAGCTTCTTCCACATGACTGCTCTGCTGAGAAGGTTAGGAACCTAAGAAGTAAAACTGAGATTTCTGTAACTTTCTGCTTCCTCTATCAAATCCCTTAAGAAATTATCAAACACTGGCAAGGTTTATGATGTCATTAGAGCCTTTTATAACTGCCTAATGCTCCAAGTAGAAGAAAAAACTTGGTTATAAAATGTTGTGTAACCAAGCATACTAGTCTTCAAAAACAGAATTTAAAGCCCATTTTTTCAAATTACTTTTCAGATGCCTATATAAATACAGTTTGTTCTGGTGGAATCAGTGGGAGTTGTAAAATAGGCAGCACTTTCTCTGATATGAACCACAGCTTTGTTTTGTTTTTCTTTTTCCTTAATTTTGGTCCTTAGTTTCTAAATAGTTTGCTGATACTAGTGCACTTGGTATTTAGGAAAACTGAGATTCCATATTAGTTACCTGGTTTTGGTAAAGCAGCTGTTGCAGAATGTCTACCTTTCTGCCAGGGTTTAGCCCATGAAGTTCTCTATTTTGTGTTTAAGAAAACAGCCTTGCACATGCATGTCTATCTAAGTTTTTTTTTTTAATTAACTGCTGTGGAAAACAGCGGTTTTCTGACAAACTTTATACAAACCAGGAAGAAGTGGCCTTTCTCATTTGCTGCAGGTGAATCTGCTGTAGCAGAGGGGTTAGACTTTAGACTAGTTCCTTCCAATCCCAACCATTCTGTGACTTCAAAATGAGTTGAGGAGTGGCTGCTGGGTACTTTCCGAATGAGTGCAGCGTGACATCTGGGGCCCACAGGAGCCTCACTCAGGCCAGCTGTTGGTACCCTGTCAGTGAAGCCAGATCTACCATGCTCTTGCATGAGGCTTTGGCTTCTTCAGAAAAAAAGGAGGATGAATAGAAGTATAAAATAAACTTTCTTTTTCTTTTCCTGGAAGTTCAGAGAACATGTTTGTGATTGAGATATATATATATATACACACAGAGAAACAAAGCCCTGAATTCCAACAGTCCTAATGCATCTGCATGGAACAAAAATACACTTTTCAGATAAGCACCCTTGGTCCTGGCTATACCATGTAAATGTCTGCCCAGTAATGGTTCTGATAAATTGTCTGTTAAAAGATGCTGTAGTTAAACTCAACAGTTGCTTTGCATGAGATGTGACCCCGAAACAAGTTGCTGAAACTTAGTTATGCATGTGCTGTGGACAAGGCTGTGCGAAGGCAAGCATGTGTTAGTAATTTTGTTACAGAGGTGTTCTGCTCTGCCTGGATTGTTTTCTCAGAGAGCTTCAGTTCTTACACACTGCCAACTTCTGTGTTGTGGTAAAAGGAAAAGCCAAAGGAAGTGTGTGATAGCTGAGATCTTCACCCAGACTGCAGTTGTGACGATTTTCACCAAAAAGCCCCAGTCTAGAATGTTTTTAATGGGATCTTTGGCAAAGGGTAATGGCTTTAAACTGTCAGAGGGTGGGTTTAGATTACATATTAGCAGGGAAAAATAACTTCTTTGACTGAACCCAAACTTGTAGCTGTAGCTAAATCACAGTGAGATGGGAGATGCAACTTGTTTGGACAGCTGGTGGCTGGTGCTTATAGTGCTTATAATCAAATGAGTGAGATCCCTGTTTTTTGAGGGATGGTGTAAATACATAAAATAGTTTTTAACCCCAAACTACTAGTAATCTGTGCAGACAAAATACCCATAAGAGGAGGAAAAACTATGTACTTTATACAGAGGCAGGGTGCAGGAAAGGCTGATGTCCTCAAATAGTATGCATCATGTGCTGGTAAAGTATAAAGTGAAAGGTAATGTTGCAGTAGACTTTTCCCCTCTCTTATTTCTAGGCCTCTTAGCAGCTAACTGCAAACCCCTGACTTTATTTTCTCTGTAGCTGATTGGAAGGATGCTGGGGGTTTTGTGCAGTTCAGGTGACTTGCAGTACTCCACATTGCTACATCATCTTTCATCATTCTGCTTTAGACTTGCTGTTGGTGGGCAGGCTGTACTTGGCCTTCACCCAGGGCTACCAGGGACAGCAAGACTGAAGTCTCTCGTGTTTCTGTATTTTAAAATAAAAGGACTGCTCCTCTCATAAGGCCTCAGTGAGCACTTAGTGCTGGGAAAAGGGCAAGGTGGTTTGCCTGCATGCAGAACCACAGGGCTGAACTGCGTGCCCAAGGAATGATCTAACCTGCTTACCCTAAGACAGGGTTGGCAAAGTCATTTCTGACAGTAGCTAGCATCTCTGTACAGAACATATAGATATATGTTCTCATCCTAAAAAAAAGATACAATATATATATCATATACAAGATATATGTATACATATATACATATAAACATATATATGTATAAAATCTATTGATATGCTTTTGTTTCTGTCAGAAAGCTTTTCTCACTATCTTGGTAAAGTCTTTCCTCTTTAAATTTGAAAACACATGCATTTCCTCTTTGCATCTTCCTTCTGAACAATTAAAGACTGTTCCTTCTCTGCCTTCAGTTTCCTTTTGTTTGGATTAGATACTTAATTTATCCTCTTTCTACTCTTCTCTGAATATCTTCCGACTTGTCCACATATCTCATGGAGAGCAGCAGTGAAACTTGACCAAAATGTTCCTGTTGACATCTAGTAATGGTGAGTACAGCAGAAGGCTTTCCTCAGAGACCTCTCTTGCTGTCTGTTCCAGCACAACATTTGCTTTTTTTGCAAGAGTGTGATATTGTTGATGCTTATCTAGCTTATTGTGTGCTGTAACCTCTAGCTCTCTTCCACAGAACTTTTGCCTAACTAGAAGAGTGCAAGTTGGGCAGTTGATGAAAGAGAGAAACCTGGTTATGAGGCTGGCCAGGGATAGTGAAATTGAAAAAGGAGTGACAATGGCTTAGAGGAAAACTACCTGATCAAATACCTGAGTAAACATTTCACTGAAGAAAAAAAAGGGTAAAACATGGAATATTTTTTCAACAGTTACTAAAGCAGATGCCAAAGGGATTTTGGCATAAAATGTGCTGAAGTTCAGTTTGGGTATCAAGGTTATAAAGTGTTTGAGGCTAGGAGATTGCCAAAGAAATGTTTTGCTTGTATATGCAAGACAGTGTTCTTAATAGTATTAACACTAACATTTGCCTGCTTGCTCTGGTGCCTGCTGAAGTCTGTCAGTTTGCAGCCCAAGCTGCTTTTCTGTGTTACCTTTTCATCTTTCTTGTGAAAAAAATCAGTTCAAGTGATTTTTGTATTAAATAACTTCAGTTGGGCTTGTATGTATGCATTTTTCTGTAACAATAGTAATTTTGTATGTTTCAAGAAGTGGTACTTTAGATTTTTGTATGATTTTTTATCCCACATATGGAAGAGCAGTGTTGCCTTGCAGTGTCTGGAGTGGGGACTTATGCAGAGCAAGTCCCATGATGTTTTTTGGTTATTTAGAATGTTCTACACATGCACTGTGAGTTTTTTTTTCCTGAAAAGAGGGGAAATCCTCACTCATTGAAACTATTTGTCTTCCAGATTGGACAAAAAAAACATGGGCTTTTGTAGTGGGCTAAAATCCTGCGAAATTTCAGCACTGTATTTTTTCCAGTAATCCCAAGATTGTTTGTTCAGCTGCTTTCATTCAGTGTAGCACTTAATGAGAGTATTTATAAAAAAGAGAGGTGGTTAGAGCACAGAACTTTCTTTTTCTTTTTTTTTTTTTTTTTAGTTCTTTGACATCTACTTGTTCTTTCATACTGCTTTCCACATTTGCATTGTGTGTGTGAAGCAGTGTGTGCGAGGCACTCCCGGGAGGGATGTCAGCAATTTGTGCTCCTGAGTCAGCAGAAGTTGCTGGAAAAGGGGCAGAGGTGTAGCAACTGCTGCGGCGACTGCTGCGCTTCGCGCTGTGCTGCCTGGTGCCGATTATGGGCCTTAAGCCCCTACTGACAGCCGCAATCCCCTTGTTTATGAATCTGTTTCTAAGCGCTTGCTTTCCGAGAGTCACACAGCTATGACTGCACCCTGCTTCGTTTCGACATCTCCGTGTTAGCCCGAAGGGAACTCTCTAAAACCTGCTGCCCCACGCTGCTTCCATCCTCAGCACGAAAGGGGATGGTTTCACAGCCCTGCAAGGACCAGAGGCTGGGGTGGATTTGGGAGCCAGGAGGGAAGGGCGCTCCGTGGAGGCTGCAAAACTGTGTCGTCAAATATCAGCTATATTCGTTTATAATTTCTGATCCAACTACTACTGACTAATAATCCTACTTTACTTCTGTCCTTGAGCATGTGCACTGCTGCAAAGGGACAATCTCCTGTAGAATTGACCTGTGCTTCATCTTTCAAGGCCTGCACATTGGTGGCTACATTATTTGCTGTTTAGCATGTTCTGTGATCAGTGCTAAAATTCGAGTTGCACAGTTTGCAGAAATGCTGAGTAACTACTGTTTCCATGTTATTTTGTTCTAAATAATTCAAAAAGATGCTTATACAAAGCTGTGGGCGCTCTCCTGCATAATTAATACTACAACCAACCCATGGCTGCATTAAAATGAATAGTCAAAAAGGAGCCCTGCCTGTCTGCTACCTACAGAGAAAATTCTGTCCTACCTTTTTATTGCTCTGGAAAGGTCTCTAAACCCCCAGTTTAAAATAGATAGCTTTTGCTGAAGTCCCTCAATTGAAATTTAAGGAAGGGTGAAAAGAACAGGAGCAAAGAGCTGACATACCCCTGGAGAGCTCAAAGGAAGGAGCAGTGGATACAAATGAAATCAAATCTCTGCTCTCAGGAAGGCGGGATCTGTGTCCATCCGTTTTCATAAAAGTACTAGGGTTTGAGCCATGGGTGGAGCTGGGTGCAAGAAGCAGTCACCCCAGCGAGTTAGCCACCAACTTTTCCTGAATTTTTTGTAGAAGAACCCAACATAAGCTCCCAAGTGTGGCTGAACTGTGATTTTTTTTTTATTGGTACACAAAATACTTTTGATTCTGAAAGTTAAGTTGAAAGTTAACAATGATTCCTTTTGTAGCAGTTCCTTTTGAAGTAGACAGTCCTGTATCTACAAGAAAACACTATGCAGAGGAATAAATTCTGCTTTCAAGTCTGTATTTTATATATAAATGTCTTATCTTTTTAAACAATATATGTTAACAGGAATATTTACATAAGAAAAGGAAATAGGGATTTAAAACTATTCCATTGAATATGCAAGTATCCCTGTCCTTGCTTGATTTTTTTCTTCAAATAATCAGCAGTCTTTGGCGTTTCACACCCTTCCTACAGTAATTTTCAGTAATTTTTTCTTGAGTGCTGATACTCGGTTCTGTCTTAGCTATTTGTTACTTAAGTTTCTCAGAAAGCTTTTACATCCATATTCACCACTCAAAAACTGTTTGGCTGCTTTTTTGAAGTCCCTATCTTAATTCCTATCTCAACATTTCCTAAACTATGTCACTTTTTTCCTTTTTTTTTGATAGAAAACCACTGGTGTTCTCAGCTGTGGCTGTGCTGCCATATCCAGCAGCCTGTGGCAGGCAGGGCTGTGACCTGATGAGAAGCTCTTTCCCAG
This sequence comes from Notiomystis cincta, assembly GCA_013398075.1. Taxonomy (NCBI): domain Eukaryota; kingdom Metazoa; phylum Chordata; class Aves; order Passeriformes; family Notiomystidae; genus Notiomystis; species Notiomystis cincta. Next base: position 37,365 of record VZRX01013238.1, on the reverse strand, counting down.
GCTGGTCTGGGAACATCAGTCATGGTGCTGGTTGCCTCTCCTGAACCAAGTTTAGCACCAAGGGAAACACCCAGGCCGTGCGAACGCAGCCGCCTCGGGCCCGTCACAGGCTGCATTGCCTCACATCACGCAGTGCTGCTGCTGGTTATTAAAGGCATCCATGCTCTCGTGTTGGCAGCCTACCAGACCTATCTTCTTCCAGCTGAGCCTCAAGGCTTATTGTATCAGAGGTCAAGAGAGACATGCCTGCCTTAGCTGTGTGCTGGTGGTGTCAGTCAGGCTGGTGATGTGGGGTAACTGGCCACGCTTGGTCACGTATTTTGTGCCTGATTTAAGGGCTCCAGTAGATCCCAGCTCAGGGGAGCAATGCGTGTGGCCACCCCTGGGCAATGGGGTTGAAACCTCAGCCTGATGGCAGTGAGAAGAGGTACTGTTTGCTGGGTCCCCACAGTTGGACCCATGACAGTGATACACCAAGAACTTGTAATGAATCCTGAGTCATTCCATTGCTGCTTGACATCTCCATTTCCTGTACCTCAGTGCTCAGAGGAAGCCCAGTCACTACCTCCAGTGACTCCTTCCCTTTTCACCTTCATTCTCCACCTCTGTGTGGTCTGGGCAGGCAAGACGCCTGTTGTAGGAAAGAGCCTTGATTTGGACCACCACATCAAAATCTATCCTGGAGAACCATCATTAGCATAGAGTGAGATCCATTTTGTCATCATCTTCCGTGAAGTCACTGCAAAGTTGTGTCACAAATAATGTGTGGTTCTGATCATCACTGCAGAACGTGCTGTGTGACAGACAGCCTTGCTTAGAGGTCTCTGTCTTAGGGATTGCGTTGAGTCATACAGTTGATAATCTAAATGTAAATAATAGTTGATGCATGTTAAAATTTGAATTTCATTAGGTAGAGGTTCTTAGACTTGAACAAATGAATTTTTTCATGTAACGCTGTAACATGCTTACTAGCTTTGACAAAGAGTTTTTCCCCTGATACAGAGATAGCAGATATTACTAAGAAAGCAGACAAGGTTATGCAGCAAGGGGCTATTTTAATCATTGTTTTTGGAGAAGACAGGCCAGAGTGAGGTACCTCTTAGAAATAATCTACTCCACTGATACTTTGCTTCAACAGATTGACATCATCTCAGGAAAGAAAATAACTGTTTGCTATTCCTGTCATAGACTTCTTTCAATCATTGCGACAGACGTTCCAAGCATGTTGTTCCTCTGTTAGGTTTCTTTAGTAGTAAAAGTACTGCGGTCTATAGTTTAAATTGGTTGAGGTACCTTTGGATATGATTCAAAATTGTGTTATACCTGGTTTAAATCAGAGTGTAACAGTACAAAACCACTGGAAAGTCTAGTTAAGATAATTTCAAACCCAGGTAGGAATTTTTATTCAATTGTATTTAAGTGAAGTGCTATCTTTTTCTAATATGTCTCGCAATCTGATTTAGGATGAACCTGGGTAGCAGTGAACTTCCCTCTTCCTGCTCATCATTTGGAATTACCTTGGATAAAAAATGGGAAAAATATTTAGTTAAATAATTCTCTTTTCCTATATCTGCAATGTTGTCTTTTGTGGCAGCCGAATGTTCTACATCAGGAATACACAGATTATGTTATCCTTTTTTTTTCAATGAAACGGAGTTTTGTGTTCAGGGACAGCTGAGATGGCTGAGATTAGAGAGAAAGCCAGTGCACATGCACAAGGTACACATTATTCCTTTGGGGTCTTTGGAAGCTGAAAAGACTATGGTCCTTATGACCCCTCCTTTCCTCTGCCAGTGAGTTCCAGTTCAGAGCTCTTCTCTGTCATCTTTCCTGCTCACTCGCTTCTGGAGGTCTGGGAGAGCTAACAGGATGATGCAGGCTGAATTCTGCTGAACCCATTGGTGGTAAATAGCTCCTCCTTTTTATTCTCCTGCTCATTTTGTACCTAGATAATTGGTTGCCACTCACGTGGCCAACTTTTTGAGACCACTGGTTTGGGAGCACAGCTTCCTGCCTGGAACTGGGTCACGGTGGTGTGAGAGTAACTGCACTGGTGGGCGTCCCTTCCAAGTGCAATTCCAGTCAGTGACGTTGATCGAGGAATGCTCTTGTTTGGATACTGGCTGGCTGAAGCTTTCTGCTCCCTCCTTCTGACACGTATACAGATGAAGTTGCTAAATTGCCATGTCTGGGACAAGGTGCTCTTTTGTTTCCAAAAATGATGAGTAAAGCAACAAAGTTCAAGGTTTATTTCATCACTTGGACTTTTACTCCAGTGATAGAGACTGGGAGTTCAGTTTTAGAAAATGGAGATCCTCAGTTTGTAATCTGTTCTTGTTTCATTGCTGGTCAACTTTATTTAATAGACTGTTAAAACAATCCTCCAAGAAGGAAGTAAATGTAGGGAGATACAGGTGCAGTGATCTTCAGTGCCTAATGACATTGACAGCGTCCTTCAATTTGTGCTTGTTTTTGGGGGAGGAGAGAAGCTCATGTGGTAATCACACACAGCCAGGTCATTGCAGGGAATCTGGTGCCAACAGTAACACTCTCTTCAAGGTCCTGCTTCTTTGGGAAAACTCACGGGTGGTTAACTTGTGTATCCAATTTTAAGCCTTCACAGAGGAGAGTGGTTCATGTACACATTGTCTTGAAGCCATTTGGGCCACGCTATGACCTCACGTAAGAAGACATTTTCTTCTAGGTTTAGTTTACAAATTTGGAGCTGGGATCATTCATACTGATCTTTCTTTGGTTTCAAGCTTATTTGTGCAGCAGTGAAGGCTGTAGTTGTTTATGTACTAATTTCTACATCGGACTTGTGTTGACCTAGTGCCCACAGGTATTTAAGCTGTGAGAACAGTGAGCGAGACTTTAACATCTAATTTTTCCCCTTTTGTTCTTATAATTAAACAGGAATCCTATAGCATTCACCCAAGGAGTCACTTTGTAAAGTTCATGGGTAATTTCACTATCCATGGGCAGCTGAATGCACTTTTGGGGCTTTTTTGCAGCATGATCGTGCCTTCTCTTAATTGTTTCTATGACAATTTTATATTCAGTTGGGTTTAGAATTAAAGAACAAAAGGGTTCTTCAGCATTCAAACAGGCTGCCTAGGGAAGTGGTTGAGTCACCATCCCTGGAGGTATTTAAAAGATGTGTATACACGGCACTTAGGGACATAGTTCAGTGGTGGACTTGTCAGCACCGTGTTAGCGGTTAGACTCAATGATCTTAGAGGTATTTCTAACCTAAATGATTAAATGGTTTTAAGATCCAACCTACTACTTCTTGAGTTTGCCTTCCTGTTTGAAGGGCTGAGTGAGACACGTCAGGACAGTTGCTGTATCCAGATTTCAAACCTCATCTCTTTTGTCCAGCTTCTATATCAAGTATAGGAACATGATGAGACCTTTAGTTCTTGAAAGGTAGATTGGTTACTTAGGGACAGACATTTGAGATTATTCTTTATTTCTTTGTCCTTATTTGTTTATAATAACAAGGTTTCCAGGAAGAAGATACTGCCTTTAGCTCAGGATTTAGCAGGGCAGATTACTTCAAGTGAGAAGAAGTTAACTTTCTTGGAGATGAATGTAGCAGAAGTGTTCCTGCCTGCCTGTAGCATTTGGGTATACCTAACAAGAATGGGAAATTCCCTGACCTAACTGTAACCTTCTGCCCTCGTACTTTGCCATCTGTCTCAAGACCTGCAATAGAAGATTGACTGCTCCTCACAAGCTCTTCTACCAAGGTTGTCTCCTAGAAAGGGAAAATGAAGAGTTATATAACAGTGTTTTCCTCCAAAACTGTGTATTATAGAATTCAACTAAGACACTGATTTTAGCTCCAGTAGAAGTCTAAAACCAGCACAAATTGTTTTCCAAGGTCCCTTTTTCTGTGTGCATAAAGAAAGTAACTGAACCAATAGTTCAGTATGTGGGGTAGAATATTCCTAAATGGCAGCAAGGAGAATGGTTCTTGGGAAGAGGCACAACTACTGATTCACTAGTTAGCAAGCTTTCCTTCTCCATCAGGGGATACAATTTCTTTGTCAGAAATCACCAGTGGAGAGCCTGGAGGAGAGGAAATGTGCTGTGATACAGAAATGGAACCTGTTTCAGGTATGATACCTTCCTGTTGAACACTAATGAACTGCAGCAGTTGTATGTAATGTTTGTGGCTTGTTACATATGCTTAGCTTGTAAAAAGTTTCTCTGGGCATTAAGGGCAGGCAGTATCATTTGTGCAACAGGCAGCTCTCTGCCTGTGGATGTAACACTGACCTTACTTGAACTGATAAATAGCTGTCTTATCTATGACCTTTAATAGCTGAAAAGTGTACACCATCTACGGCCTTTTTCAGGTTTGCTTCAAAAGAGATCAGTGGATAAAGCATATGTATGTATGTATGTATGCAGTGCTCTGTGTGATCTTTTCTAGCTTGTAGCAGCACATCAAGGGAATTCCAGAGTTTAGGACTAGCAGAGCAATCACTTTTCCATGTGCTCTTTCTTCCTCATGAAAGGTGTTATTTCATAGGGATTCATGGTGTTGTGCAGCCAGTTGATCTTAAAGAAAAAAAAATAGAACATGACAGAATGTAATGTTGGGCTTTATCCTCTTAATGTAAAATAAGATTTACCTTCTGTTTGCATTCTCTGGTTTAATTTGAAAGAAGACAGAGACAATATAAAAATATAATGAGGCCAATTCATTTTGTGGTTCACAGTAGCTCAGATTTAGTAGGAAAAAAACCCACCTTAATCAGCACAGTACTTAAGGGCTCCCTGTAAGAAGGTTGTGCTTAACCTTCAGCAAACGCTTATGGGCTGCCCTGAATAGTAATGGGTTTAAGCACATGCTTAAGTGTTTTCCTGAAGGAAGACCTAAGCATCTTCTCAAGTGTTAGATTACAGCTTCATTTACCTTATTCATAAATCCCAGCACCAGAAGCAAACTTTTCTTTAATCTCTTGGCAGATATCTGGGTGTATAGATTTTTCCACCTCCGTTTGCCCTGCTTTCTGTGGCTCTTGCTGCAATCTGATCAGCCCAGGCTGACCTTCAGGGGTGCTCCACATGGTTCGCGAGCCTGCCCGCATGGCTCCGATTGCACGATCAAAGTCCATACCTTGCCTTTCATCTGCCGGCTCTCTGCCCTTCCCAGGGTTATTAATTTGAAGAACTCAAAGGCGCAGCCCCTTTCTGCTGCGCCTGTTCCCGGGGAAGTAGGAATGGGAACTGGCGGGTTGTCCAGCGCCTTGGCTGTGGTCAGTTTTCCATGGTGGGAGATGGGATTGGAGCGGGTTAAATCTGTACCAGCTGGTTCTTGGTTGGCTGTCGGAAATGCAAGGAAAAAAAAAAAAACAGGAGAGGAAAAAAAAACCCCAAACTAACCTTAAAAAAAAAAAACATGGGGGGAGGGGAAAGAAGGAAAAAAACAGGGAGAGGGGAAGGGGGAAACAAGAAGAAAAAGAGGAAAACAAAATAAAGAAGGCGGAAAATGGGAAGAAAAAAAGGGGGAAAGAAAAAAGAGAAAATAGGGCTGTAAAGGGATAAAAAAAGATTAAACAAGAAAAAGGGACAAAAGAAAATTAAAAAAGGGGAAAGTAAAACAAAAATGGAAAAAAGAGAAAAAAAGGCAAGAAGGGAAAAGAAGACGAAAAGGGGAGAAAGAAAAAAATATCACAGGGAAAAAGAGAGAAAAACTAAGAGGAAAAAAAAAGAGGAAAAAAGCNCTGTTGCAGGCATCGTTTTAAATAAAATAAAGCTGGGAGGGAGGGAGGGAGGGGTGGCTCTCGGGGTAAGAGGATTAGATGCGTTCGCATGGGGGCCAGGATGAGAAAAATACCGCAAGGCTTGAGGGTGGTGGGTTTGAGGAATTGGCCTCGATGGAAACGGGAGGCATCCTTCTTTATGAACATTCTTAGTGCCTGCTGAGAACTGCCTGGCAGGTGCTGGAAGGGGATTCTTTTAATCTTCATCTGCATATTTTATTATCACATTTAGTTGTCAGCATTTTAATTGTAAGATGTGCACATAAACACACCCTGAGAATCTCTAAGCGGCGAGTCCAAGTACCAGCCCTATGCTGATACCGAGCCTAGATCAAATCATTGACAGATGTCTTTTACATAAATGGAAGGAATGACGGGAGAAGGCATCAGTGTTTGCTTGGGTAAGTTTCCTTTCCGTTATCTCTTTTTATTATTAGTGTTTTACACCGTCTCTTCCTCAGTGTCAGAATGGGAGCAGTCAACTCTGATGGGGTCTTCCTGTGCTTTTTATCTTCTCACTACTCTTTGCCTGCTGGAATTCCTAGAAGCAGGTGAGAATTTATTGAACCCTTTTGCTATGGTCTCTTCTTAGTCGCTGCAAGGATGTCATTAGTGCAGGCAAAAACTTTCTAAATTCTGATGTTCGATTTTAAGTTTGGAAAAGATGATGTCTGGTGTAAAATAGAGGGTGAAAATACTGGTCTCCAAATTTACTGTGTTTTAAACATGTTTCTTAAGAGAGCAGACCCTACCTGTGTTAATGATAATATTCATTGCCAGTAAACAGATGTGTGTGGGGAAAAAGTCTTAAGTGAATTTAACAGTCTTAAACAGTTTTACAGCAGTGGGGTAAGAACTGTAAGAGAGAATACTACTGGGAAATGAGCTTGCGTTACACCCACAGAGCATTTACTGTACATTAGTTATAACCCTGTTGTTTTTGTTGCCTGCAATTAATTGAGTAATTTCTTCCATGACTGAAACTGCGGGTTAAGCATGTTTGCTTTGAAAGCCAGTCTTCTGAATCGAGACGGCTTTTGCACTTACCATACATTAACAAGCTCTCGCAAAGTACATTTTGCGCGTTATGGCCATGAATTCCTGAAAGGTGTCGGTGGGGGTTAATTCACTGTTACATAAACAGCCAGTAACAGCTTCCGACTGTACTGGAATTGCTCTAAAATAGTCATTAGCTGCAAGGCTATTATGGAGGAAAAGGCATTTCACGTTTGCAGATATTATTTCTATGAAAGAAACAGAAATGGACTATAGGAACTCTAACGTACTGAGGTGAGGACACTGCTGTATAAATAGGCAGAGCTGTAGTGTAGCTTTACCACTGGCTTTTACAACTCTGACAAGGCCTTTACCTCCCAGTTGTACTTGGAAACCAAGAAAATCTCAACCAAACCAGTTTTCCAGAATCTGAGCATTTATTGTATGAAGACATTTGAGAAGAGCATCATTGCTTAGTTAGCAAAGCCTGCCTGCTACCTGTGTGCGCACATGTTGATATTCTAAATAAGTAGAAGTCACCCCTGACATCACAAAAAGCCAAATCTGAGAGCTGTACTGAACTGTGGGAGCACAGGGGCAGCATGGGGAGTCAGAAGCTGGGATTTATTGCAGCAGGGTTATGCAGCAGTTCAGCTCACTCCAGGTGGTGCAGGAAGGACCCGAGAATCAGTTTCTGAGCTCCCTGGCCAGGAAGCAGGAGTGCCTGGAGGGTGGAGGATGTGCCTGCAGCCATTTCTGGTGCCTTTTGGTTTTAAAACTTCCCATGGGGAATTTGCTAGGTACTTTTGTTGTTGGAGTGTTTATTTAGCAAAGCAGGCCTGGTACCTGTTGAAACAGCCTGCAAAATTGGCTCCATCCTCTCTGGGCATGAGCAATTGTTGTTTTCTCAGAGAACTGGAAGTGTTTGGATATGAGACCTTTGCTTGCATTTAGACATCTTTGGTTGCCCCCAGACTAGCTTGCACCTTGTCTGTTCAGGAACTGGAAATACTGCTTCTGCTGCATTTCTAGAAGTAAAAGAGTACAAGGAAGGGGTTTTATGTATAATTCAGCTGGTTTTTGCATATGACTGTTCATACTGACAGCTACTTTCCAAGAGATAAAGTAACTTTATGTTTTGGTCGTTTCAGCTATAGGATTTGATTCCTGTTTATTTTAAATGCAGTGTTGTTCTGCATCACCAGCAGTTATTTATTTATGTGTCTGAGGGAAACACATGACTTGGCATTGGTTTTTCTTTTCCTCCCATCTATCCTGACCCCAAAGCAGTTCAGCCTGAAACTTGATAAGTTAATCACAGTTACCTTGGCAAAATTATAAACAAATTAAGATGGATGAAGCCTGGCCTTAAAATTATTTCGGATAGGCTGGGCACATGCAGCTGAGAGCATTAATTGCTGCTGGTTTTGCATCTGCTTTTGACAGTGTAGGTTTTCAGTAAGTAATTCCTCCTTGAAGGAAGTGAGACGGATGCCATGTCATCCGTTTCACTTCTGAAGCCTACCTGAAATTCTCTGGATTTATGACTTGTGCTAATCGATGTTGTGTAGGTAAGTCTTTCTGGTATTTTCACTTCCCTGACATAGAACTAGTCCATCTCTGTATCTTTATTTTGGTATATGTGTGCTTGTCACAGGGCATTACATGTTTGTGCACTGTTTAAAAATGGCAGACCCTTACTAGAGTCAATATAGTTTTAATGGAATTAATGACATTTTAAATTAAGAATTTTTGCTCGTTTGTCTGTTATGGACCATGATTTGATTACAAACCCAGCAGTGCTGATGGCCCTGGAGATGATAGATGACAGGACACGGCGCATTCTGGAGGATCAGCTGTTCATGTTGCTTCATCCAGTCCTGTTTGTGTTGTGAAAAGATGTTTAGGAGGTACCTATAGCTCAAGCATGGAATTTATTTAGAGGGAGGTTTCAGAAGAATACCAAGCATAAATCTTCCCATATTTGCTAGCTTTTTTGTGATATTAAACCCGATGGTGCATGTTTTCATAGTATATTTTACCAAAAGTGATCTTAGACATTTGCAAGTTGTCTTTCATCCAGAAAGTGCGGGGAGATTGGGAAGCAGGGATAAGGCTTTTGAATCTTAATGAAGCTAACTCAGCCAGAGGGGAGGTGTCAGATGGGAGCCAGAGCTGTCTTTAAAGAACCACATGGGTTTCTTTTGGTGTGGTCCAAGTGTCCATTTGAGACCCTCTACACATTTACCATACTGTTTCAGTCTTTACTTGTTTGTGTTTTGTATATTATAAAATATATGGTTGTAAACCACTTCATACTGAACACAATAAGATTTCATTCTGGTTGAACATCTGTGCTTTATTATATGTCTTTATCATCATTGCAAGATAAATATCAGGGCTTTATTACTTAGTAATAAGATTTATCTTTAAAGATCATTTTCTTAAAGATTGAAATGGGTTGTTACCTCACCTAGGAGTTATGAGCATGATTGTTGGGAGCCCATGAGAGTTGAGTTAGATGAATGCTGTTTTGATTGGCAGGAGATCACCAGTTTCTGTGGAAAAATGAATTAGTTAAAACCCATCACCAAGGCCTTTTGAAAATTCTCAACTGTATTATGAAGATTGTCGATTTTGAAATTACTCCAAGTTGGAAGAAGAGGCTACTTTCTAAGTACCCCAATTTTGCATAGTCCGTACAATAATTGGTTTACACTGTATTTAGGAGACACATGCAAAAGCCAGTTGTGTTTTTGCAAAAGGGTTTTAGCAGCAGCTTTGCGTGGGCCGACTCTGAGACAATGTAATAGGGTCTGATTTTCAGAAAGCACCTTGCTGAGAGCCAGGCTGGTTTCAGAGAACTGTGGTGGGGCACTTTGACTCATTAGCTGGTTTTGAAGTCTCTGGTCTCACTAGTTAGTATTACCTGTCAGAATGTGTGAGGGCAGGAGGAGTTTGTGGCCACCCTTGGATGCAGTAATAATACATGATGAGACACTGGCAAAGGTTGCCTGGAGAAGCTGTGGATGCCCCATCCCTGGCAGTGTTCAAGGCCAGGTTGGATGGGGCTTTGAGCAACCTGGTCTAGTGGAAGGTGTCCCTGCCCATGACAGGGGCATTGGAACTGGATGATCTTTAAGGTCCCTTCCAACCCAAAGCGTTCCATGATTCTGTAAAACAGCAAAAAAACCCTGCCATTAAATTTTTGTTTGTCATTGAAAAGAGCAAAGTAAATGAGAAGATATGCTCAGGAGGGCAGGCAAGGGGTTAATTCTAGAGTATGTTCTATGTAAGTAGCTGGCAATAAAGTATCTAAATATCTCTGTAAGACTTCATGTGTGCAGCCACTATGTTCCTTAGGAATATAATTATCTTTCCAATAAATTCTTGGAGTGTGGAAATGTTGTTTTATGGACTGGAACTATAAAGTACACAGGAAGGTTGTGTTGGGCGTTGGTACCAAACTCACATATCCCATGAAAAGTTCCTAGACCCAGAGACCAGACTTCCCCTCACTAAGAAATTCTCTGTGGTGTTTCACCCTCACCTCTCCATCGTCACCCCACACATTCTCTTCTGCCTCCCCATCACTGAGCTACGTGGTCAAAAACAAGAATTCCCTTCCCTTTTCCCACTTGCCTTAAAAGAGAGAATTTTGAGCCTCTGGTAGGTGACTTGCTGCCTGCTGTTTTTACTGCTCTGTTCCTGGACAGTTTCCAAGAGAGTCAGTCCTAACTTTCATCTACGCCCTGGGATTCCACAGGTGCGATGGAGAAGTGAACCTTTATGTGAGATTTGGCTGGTTTGCAGTCTCTTGCCACAGGGGAATGGAAGTAATAACAAGGGAGTTCCCACAGATAGGTGAATGTTGTGGGGTTGTGCCAGGAAGTTTTGGTTTCCTAATAAAATTGAAAGACGAATTTCTGGTTCTCTTAAAATCCTTGGGAACTTTATAGTCAGCTTGAGCACTGTCTGAATTTTAGTGAAGAGTCAAATCCTCACCTGAGACTGGAGCATGGGGTTGGGGAAGGCATTTCAGGTTCCTCTAATTTATTCCCTTGTGAGATACTCACCTGTGTGTGCCTGCCTACTGCTGTAAGCAATGGGTGGATATATAACAAATAAAAAGCCCTGCATTTTGACATCCGTAAATGTATCTTTACAATGGCTACGATGTTGTTAGTGCAAAGAGCAAAACATATCCCTATTGAAATGGTTTAAAACAGTTGTATTTTCAGAAGGAGTCCCCTGAACAACAGTAAATTTGTTCACAGATTGGAATAAGCAATAGATATTAAATCACTCCTAATAAGTGTGTGCCAAGCCATTCCTTGTGGGTATCTCAGATGACCTTCAGAGTTGTAAAACAGATTTGTACTGGACTCAAACATCTACAATTAAGGCTCATTGAAATTAGATTCATAGGACAGTGTTGACATTATTTTTAGAAGTGTGACTTTGTTTTCCATTATAACCTGTATTTAATGGGATAAAACCAACAAAAACTAAAATGTTGAAAACTCAACTTGTCTGTAGTTATTAAATATTAATAACTGTAGACAATATAGACTATATTAAATATTTCTATAGTTTTTCAGTTTTTCTGAAATTATAATGCACATTAAATCAGAGATACATTGTTATAAATTTTAAAGACTTTTTACTGAATTTGAATTTTCAAAGTCTGCATGGCTTCTAGTTTAAATTAATCAAACACCTGAAAGAAAGCTTTGGGGAAATGTTTTCTGAGGGTTTTTGTTGGATTCTTCTAGGAAAGATGAAACTGTTAATCCCAGAAAATATTTTGTAGTGTAAAACTTGCTGAAGCTCATCCTTTCCACAAATACCTTAGATTTTGGTAGTGAATTTTGTGTCAGAATTTTTTTTTTTTTTTTTTGCAGATTCCCTCTGGCAGCATCTTTTTGTCATCTCCCTGGGAGCTTACAGTTTTAGGGGAAGATAGGTATTAGCCACCATATACTATAGCCAAACAATGTGTTCTTTGATAATATTAGGACAGGGAAAATGGCCAGTAGATCATTAAAGGAAATTGAATTTAAGATTTCAAAATGCTGGAATATCTTAATAAGAGTCCTAGTATTGACTCTGGTGTTAGGAAGTCTCCATGTGCCTTAACAGTGTGTTTCCCAATCAAGATGTGTTTCAATTTATTTTGCTCTGATTTTATAGATGTACATTACTTGTTTGGGGGATAAATGTGAGGATAATATGCCATATAATGCATTTTAGTCTCCAATGGACATTTATTGTCAACCTGGTTTCTTAAAACCTGTTTTTTTATAGAGGTAATTTTAGATGAGAATGTATGGATTGATATTCTTGATCTGCTTCCTGCCATGCAGGATTTGCAGTATAATACCTAAAGCCCCTTTGATAATACGGCACAGAGATTCTTACTGGCCTGTACAAGGTATTCCCAAAATGTCTTTGCTAGTGTGGTTTAGTGCAGCCTTCAGGTTTTCCTTGGCATTATGCCTTGAGGAAGCTTTACTGTTGCACTGTTTGTTTCCACATTTTACTTAAATATAAATTAGATGTAATATAAAGCAAAAATTTGTAAATTAACATGACCAGCCATCTCAAATCTGAGATAAAAATGAAATATTACAAATAAAATTTTGGTTTGCTCTAAGTCTTGTTGAACTGTATGAGACAGGAGGTATCATTTCCTGCTGTGTATCTTCAGCAATCAGCAGTGTAACAGCAGACTGATTGGTTATTTACTTTTTATTTTCTCTCCCATAGATCTTATGTCAACAGCATTCAAGCAGAGTGTAGCATGGTTATTTTTACTGCATCTTTATTGGTTGCATAGATTAAAACATGAGCAGTTTTATGGAGGTTGCCTTTTTACATCCTGACAACTTCATATTTGTCCTTGTCCCTACTAAAACATTTAATTTCTCTAAGACAGCTTAACCTTTTTCTTCTCCTTCAAATAATGACAAGGACAAATATTTGTCAACATCCTTTCAACTTGATGCATTCACAGCTCCATCAGCCATGAAACACTGGAAAAGTCTTTCTGACCCTTCCTGTAGCCAAGGTGGTGGACAGCTGTGGAAATCCCCATCTCCACTTCCATCTCTGCAGCAGTTCTGGTGGTGATGTGCAGCTGCCTGGGCATCACCACTAGCCCTGAGAGCCACCTGGGGAGCTTGCCTTACTAACCCACTTTCCAAAGCCCTGGGTCGCTATGAGAGCATGGGAAAGAGCAGGCTGCAGGTTGGGTATGTTTCACAGCTTCCTTTCTCCTAAGGTGTTGTTCCAGACCTCTGAGCTGTAATTTGGTGTAACATAGCAACCAAGCAAGCAGATTCTATAGTACCTCCAAACCCAGTATAGTTGTTGAGTTCCACCATTTTGCTTTGGATAAAATGATTAAAAATAGTGTTCAGGGGAAAGAATGAACATCACCTGAACAGACACAGCAACTTTGTCAGGATGTTTAGGGTCTTGAGCAGAGATATGGGTTTTGGGAATCTGCAATGCTTGTGAAATAGCATCAGTATTTTTTAAGACTATGGATAAGTTAAACTTCTTGGAAGGAAGGGGCTAAGTATTTTTTTCTGTTTTATATGTGTTTGGTACACTACTGAGTAAATATGGTCCTAATCCTTCACTAGCAGACTGTGATATGAACACTAGTGATTTCCCTGTGTGATTAAAAACCTATGTGTGTGATTAAAATCTTACCTCAGCATTGGAATGATTTGGATTCCTTCGTGCTCTCAGCTATTCAGGTTGTCAGTAAAAAAGGCCTGTTTCTACCAACACGTGATCAGAGATTTGTGTCGCACTCTGCCTGGCACAGACCTACTGATGATGGATCTGACTGGTACCTACACAGAATGTTCCTGCTGTGTCTTTTCCTGAATGTGTGCCCAAAGGGAAGCTTTCCACGGTTTTTGAATGGCCTTTAGGCTGAAGACTTGTTCAGGAGGGAGAAGGTATTTTAAGGAAACTCTGGCAGATACAGAGACTGGTAATAAGGCTCTTGTGGTCTGTGCAGTGCTGCCTGACAGATCTGTATTTGATTTCACTGATGGCCTTTCAAATGCAGAGTTAGATTTTCTACATGTTATTGCAGCTGAACAATTGCAGGTATCTCCTCACAGAAGGCCTCGTTGCCTTTTCCTGGGCATGTACTCCCTTATTTGTTCATATCCTGCTCTTTCTCTTTCTCTTTCAAAATGAGTTGAAGTGTTTAATTTAGGAAGAACACAGTCAAGCATTCTGTGCTGTGAGATGGCAGAAGGGGTGTTTGTTCCTGGTGATGTGGCTTGCTGGCGTAGGTGTCTTCCCTGGCTTTGGAAGGAATGTTCAGCAGATACTTGATGACCTTCTGTAGGAGGAAAAAAGGTGCACAGGTGAAAATGGAGGAGGTTCTTGTGAATGTCGAGGTCTCTTGCAAGTCTGGAGCTCAGCCTACATTCCAGTACACAGGGAGAGAGTTGTGCTGCCAAGAAATTAATGTTTCTTTTAGTGGGATACTGAGGGTCTCGGTGCACCATAATCAGAGCACTTCTCTGGCTTTGCTTATGGACCTAGGTTTGAAAAAAACAATGTTCCAGCTGGAAAGGAACTGATTTTTCTTTAAAAAAAAAAAAAAAAAAACCTTTGGGGGGCTTTGGGGGGG
>VZRX01013238.1:0-22718 GCA_013398075.1 Notiomystis cincta | reverse complement strand
AAAAAAAAAAAAAAAGCCTTGGAGTGCCTTGGGTGTGTTGGGTAATTGTGTACTCAAGAAACGCACTTACATAAGTGAAGACACTCCTGTAACCCTCGCCTGCCAGGAAGGCAGGCGCTGCAGAAAATCCACTCATCGCAGAGGAACTCCAGTAGGTGCAAAAGGGGAGGAGAACCTTTGTTCTTTGTGCTGTATTTATTCACAACGAGAAGTTGTCTTTGGCATGTCTGCTTGGCACCAGAGGATTCCCGTTTTTTATCCTGCGGAGCTGCTTTTTCTTGTCGGTGTTACGGGTAGGTTTCCTTTCCTAACGCGGAAGGGGAGCGGTGGGTATTTTCCAGAGCTCATCACAAGGCTTCGCCCCCGCTGGTTGAAAGAGCCCAGCAAAGCACCTTCTGGAGGCAGGGTAGGAGTCAGAAGCAAAGTCCTGGGCAGCAGCTCTGGTGGATTCCATTCCAGCGCTGTTTGATGAGAGAGGGGAAAGATACAGGAGGATGTAGAGGTGGTGTGCAGCAGGGCACAGCCTGCAGGATATCACCCTGGGTTCCCTAGTTCAGTAAGGGGAGCCCACACAGATTGGGAGCGACTTATGGAAGGACATTAATGATAGGACAAGGGGTAATAACTTTAAACCGAAAGAGGGTGGATTTAGATTAGATATAAGGAAGAAATTCTTTGCTGTGGGGGTGGTGAGACACTGGAACAGGTTGCCCAGAGAGGTGTTAGATGCCCCATTCCTGGAAACGGTCAAGGTCAGGTTGGATGGGGCTCTGAGCAAGCTGATCTCGTTAAGATGTCCCTGCTCATTGCAGGGGACTGGATTAGATGACCTTCCAACCCAAACTGTTCTATGATTCGGGCACATGCTCAGTAAATATGGTCCTAATCCTTCACTAGCAGACTGTGATATGAACAGCAGTGATTTCCAGATCTACCTCTCATGTTTAACCATGTGCATTTAGGAGAGTTCTAAAACAAGAACACTTTCTGGGTAAAACTAGGCTATGCTGTATTTACCAAGTAAGCACATTTTCCATTAATGTAGTTTATAAAATGAACAAACAGACCTTAGTGTTTGCTTACATTGCTTACGGTACAAATGTCAAATTTAAATGCATGTGAAACTTTATTTCATATGTTTATTTCAAGTGTAATTTGATTTTACTGTGAAAACATTTCAGGAGTTAAGTTTGAGATGTGTGACAGAACAGCAAAGATATTTAATACTTAGCTTAATTTAGAAAAATGACCTTTCGGGGAAAAAAAACCTGTGCTTGTCAAAAATATACTGATGAATTAATTTCTTGTGATGCCAGTGTGATAGTTGACTTTCAAGAGCAACCTTATAGATAATGAGTTTTATTTTTATCTTAGATCTGTCTGATTGTAGTGCCTCTCTCAAATCAAGTCACTTTACTGACTTCTATGGTTATAAATACATAGCAAAATTTGGAAGCAAAAAAAAGCCACCAGAAAAAACCAAAACCAAATAAAACCCGAAAAAACAACCCCAACAAAATTAAACCAAATCTGACTGACCAGTGTGGATAAATACTTGGGATTTTAAATGGCATTGCAGTTGTAAGAGCAGCATCCCTTTTTACCACCACCACTTCCCCACTCCCCATCCATAAACCACCCTTGCAATACAGAAATACATTATTTAGAAATATAGAAATACAAGTATTTAATCAATTTTTAAATGTCCCTAATAGAAATGTGGTAGCAAAGCTGTCTTAGAAAATAATTTTGTTTCCAGAGACTATGTCAATGACCTTTCTTTTATAAAAATCTGCAAGGAATTTGAAAGCAACTTTGGTACTTCTTGTAGGTTTCTGACTGCTTAAATTGATTTATGTTTAGAACCTAATCTTGTTCACTTTGACAAAGCTGGCAACTTCAGTGGGTTTATTTGTACAGAGAGAGTGAGAAAGATTCAGCTTTTGATATAAATACTTTAGCTTTCTGGTTTCTGAGAACTATTTTCTTACAGTTAATTATGCATTCTTTAAAATGTGTACATTCATAGGCATATGTAGAGGGAGAGATGGCAGCTTAGTTTGCAAAATATTGAACTTCGTTTTGCCTGTCAATGTTTTTAATTTTAGTCAGAACAATCTCCAAAATGTTAAGACAGATCAAGACTTAGAATCATGTCACATATATTGTCACATGTAGCATCGTATACTGTGTAAGTGTAGCTATTACTGGAACACCAGTATGTTTCAAAACATTGTTTTAAAAGTTCTTGTGGGGTTGGTTCAGAGTGGTCCTTTGAGGTTCATTTAGGGAGGGACAGATGTCAAAACAGGAGGTTTGTGTTCCTGTGGGCCATGGGTGGCTGTCAGGTGGAGGGGAGAGTGTGGGTGATGACTCAGCATGGATGGGCTTGGGAACGGGTTTGTGAAAGCTAAAACATTGCAAAACAAAAATTCCTTTCCATGCTTGAATTATATTAATTGAGATGGTTTAAAATAAAGTGGTGCCAACTTGAAACAGTTTACAAGATTAAAAGTCTGTAGTGTTTAAAAGAAATACTGAAGGGTCAGTGATCAGGTGTGCTTCTGACTAGAACTGAAGTGTTTGTATCAGCAAACAAGAGAACATGAATTCAGCAGTCTAAAAGTTTGCAATTTGGATGAGGTGCAACCATAAAAATGCATGGTAAAACCTCATGAGTTTAGTTTAATCATTGAATTTTAGCAGTATTTTCTTGTGTAGAAATGTCATCTTAGTTATTTGGGTTGAGTATCAAGTTTGCTGAAAATACCTTTAGCTGTGAGCTGCTGTTGAAAATAGAAACTCTCCTCTTGCTGTTTGATCACTGTGGTTGTGATGGAGTCGGTGAGCAACACTCACTGTCGTATTTTGGTGGTTTACATTGAGGTCACTCCCAGCTAGGCTTGGCTGAGCATTTTTGGTAATGTTGCAAGTATACTCCAGCTTTGCAGTGGCAAACTTACTGTAATTCTGTGGTGATCTCCTTTTGGGTAGTAGTTTCTTAGAATAGATTCAGTTATTGTTGGAACAGTGGCAAGTTTAAAGGGTATTGCATGCATGTAATGGTATTTCATCTCAACCAAAACAAAGGATGTCAGTTTCTAAAGCAACCAGAATTATTTTTAACTCTTTCCTCCGTTCTTTAAAACAAACTCAGAGTGATTCATCAGGATCCTGTCTCAAAGTGGCTCCTGCAAAGTGTTTCTGAGGAAGAATAACATGGGGTTCAGCGGGCAATTTTGCAAGAACCAGCTGTGAACCATAGTATTTTGTTATGTGGATTTTTTAATCTTTAGGCAGTGCAATTAGTAGCTGGGTGGTGTTCTGAAAGTCACATTTGGTTTTCATCGAGAGTATTACCTGTTTGCCTTTATCCAGGATGTGTTGGTCTTAGTAAAGAAAGTGCTGAGATTCCCCAGTACACAGCATCAGTATTCCAGGACAAAAGCCCAAGGGCTCATATCTCATTGTGTTTAAAAGTGTTTCTCAAAGGGAATTGATCAATGAATTCATTTGCAGTGGGAAAGCTAAATCTCAAACACATATATTTTAAATATCTGCCTGAAGGCAGGGAGGAAATGCGAGCTGAGATAAATTGGTAACAAAATTGGTGAGAAGTTCAACTCCTAAGACCTACAACTTGACATAAGACATAAGAGTTACAAAGCTTCAGTTTGGTCTTCTGTTCCACTAATGCTCAGTTTGACCTTCCCTGTAGCATTTATTCTTTAATATACCCTTGTTTCAAATATTTCTCACCTCTCTGTAAATTAAACTGCTGTAAACTTTTAGACTCTTCTGATTGGGAATCATCTGCAGGCTTCTAAGTATTTATATTGCTCTTTGAATTTCTTCTATTTCTGATATAGTTGTATTGTCTGTATTTTTCCTGAAGCAGCCTAATATTTTATCTGCAAAGACTGACCCTTCCTACAAAGAATTAAAAAAATAAACCACCAAAGTGCCCAGGAATGAACCTTATGTGCTATGTGGTTATTTTCAGAAAGTCATCAAGACCTGCAGGTCAGTTCCTCAGCGCCACAGACCAAAAGGTCATAAATTGAATGTTATGAGTAGTTTAAAAAGATACAAGAGATTTGACCTATTTCTTTTTTTATGTATTTCAGTGCTTTGATTGTGGCTTTTTACCTTAGCATTCTTGTTGTAATGCAGCATTCCAGGTACAAACACTTTCCCATAGTCCAAAATTTAGGCTGCTAGTGTGCTGGTTGGGTTGCATTGCTCCAGCTGTCCTGTGCGGAGGTGACTTGCAAGGTGCCATATGATAGCCTGTAGTTCATCTGGGAATTAAGCCAGGAAATTAAATCATTTGCATGCTCAGAACTATATCCTAGTAATAATTTTAAAACTCTGTCTGTTTTTCCATATTTAAATCCCAATTTTTCAAAGGGTATTTAATGAATGCCACTGGGTTTGTCCCTGCTTTTGTGCTAAATTTGGAGTGATGATTTCCAAATCTTTTGTTTACTGTAGCACATGAGGTAATGAAATTACAGCCACCAAAATCTTAAAGACCATCTACTAGGAGTGTGAAAATTTTATCTAGTTGATAATTGGTAATTAAGGTTGAATTCTGTTACTGAATCCTGGCTTGAGTTGTTAATGAATACTGGTTGAGTATTCAATTTGAATAAAACATTCTGGAAGTTCTTAAAAATAATATATCACAGTATAATATGATTGGAAGCAATTACTAAAATGCTTACATGAAAACTGAAGTATTTAAACACCTAACCCATAAACTTGATATGAACAGAAAGGATGTGGGGTGTGTTGTTGACTTTTGGATGTGGTTGATTGACTTATTCTTTTGTTGCTTTCTCTGAAAGTAATCTATGCTTAAAATTTATTCTACAGCATGAAACCAAAAGCCAAATACTTGACAATCTTTAAGAAATTGGTTAGTCTTGTCTCAGGATTAACCTGAGATTATTTAGTTTGAATTTATGAATTGTTGCTCCAGAAAATAAGAAGCTGTACAGAAAGACTGCCAAAGATACAAAAGCTGTAAGCAGGTCATCTGCTGTAAGAGTATTTATTTAAATTAAATTTAGACACCGATAAAAGTTTGTCCACTGTTTTGTTCAAAAGAAAAGAAATGGGAAATCATGTGTTTAGTATTCTCCTACTTGCTGTGATTTCTCCTAGATTCCTCAAAATATGAACTGATCTATAATTTTCTCAGGAAAAAGGAAGCAAAAGAAGCAAATCATTTCAGTGCATCATTTCTACAATGTAGCCACTTTTTATATGCCTTGTATTGTACTTCATAATTTTCTTCTTTTTTGCCGTGTACTATCTTTTATGCTGCCTTTGTTCTCCTGTGTCCTTTCCTTCTCTCTCATCAGTTTCCACATAGAGTGAACTATTTGCCTCTACTTTTGAGAGGAGAATGGTCTCTGAGCTCTGTGCACACCCTGAGGTCTCCCTCAAGTCAGAGCCATCAGCAGCCTTTGACCTACTGCAGTTCACAGGGGCAATAACAGATCTGTGCAATTGGTGGATGCCTACCATTCACAGCCCTAAATATCAGCACCAGGTGAATCTGGTGGCAGATAGGAGGAACGTGGTCTTGCTGATGTGATTCTTGGCTGAGGAGGGGTTGGCAAGAGAAAAAACCTGAGGGAGGCTGAGGAGCACCAAGCCCAGCCTTTCTCCTTTTTCTGCTGTGCTAGAAATTCCAGTCATTCCAGCAGTTTTGTGTGATGGTTTGTAACAATGAACAAAGTGAATTTGGAGAAGGTGTAAGTGGAGAAGGATAAGTCTTAGGGAAGCAACATTTGTTCCTTGGCAGGCCATCACTATGATTTCTTGTCATGGTCAAAATGTTCAAGGCGTAAGCTTTAGTGAGGAGTTGGCCAAGCCTTTTCCCTCAACACAACTGCAGGTGCCCAGGCCCGGGAGACTCAGTGTTTTACTCATCACTGTGACCCTCCTCAGAGTAGAGAAATCAGAGAGCAAGAGAGGTCGTCTACTTGGCCTTGTTCTCTGTCGTCCTTCTCTTCTTTGTGCGTGTGAAGTTTCCAGTGTTACATTTCTTCCTATTAACCATGCACAATTTTTGTCTCAGTTAGCCTTTCTCTGCCAGGAAATGTGGAAACTTCTAACAAGAATTTATTTTAGCTGAGCTGTTAAAAAAAAAAAAGAGATAAATGCTTCTGTAAATAGGTACGACATTTAAAACGGAAATAAACAGATTAGGGTATATATAGGGTGTAGGGAGGACATGCCCTTTAAAATCTGAATAGTTCAGGAAATTTGGGGCTTAAATAATTTGGGTTTCTTAAATCATTAATTTTAGTGCTACCTAGAAAATGTCCGAACAAACTTACTAAAAACAACCCCAAAAAGCAGTGTCAGGACATTCTACTGGGTTTTCATTTTCATTGTTTTAGTCAAGTATCACATTCTGTTAATCTCTTCTCCCACCCATCATATTTTCCAGAAGTCATTGTTCCAACAAAACAAAACAAAACAAAACTAAAAATCTTACCGTAATTTAGTTAATAAAGTTGGATGTAATTCTTTCTACTCTGTTGTGGCATAGGGTTGAGTAATGTTAATCTTGATGTTAAAGGCCAAAAAAAAAAATTCTTTGAGGACTTGAAATCCTTGGATGCTCACTTTGGCACATGGTGGTTGAAGTGAGCTCCCTTCAGGTTGAATTGTTCACTTCCAAATGCAAGATTAGGATGGTGTGTGCAGCAGCTTGCTGTGGCTTTCTCCCCCACATTCCTCACTACCCCCTCATCTTCAATCAGACACCACAAAATTGAGCGTGAATTCTAAATAAAACAGGGGAAAAAAACACGGGTGATGTTCACATTGCAGAGTGCCATCATTTTCTAGGTGTTTAAGAAGTAGCTCATTAATTATCTTCCTAAGCTTGCAGGTACAGAAAGAAAATTTCACCACTGAGCCTAGAAAAAGAAGGGAAGAGGGCTGGGTTTTGAATTGGTGTACATTTTACTTGTTGGTGTTTTTTTTAATTAATTCATGGTAGTTTGCTGTTCTATAGCAATAGGAACTGTACTTCTTATGGAATGAGGTGAATGTGAATCAATCTATAGAATTTTTTCATCATCTTTTAGCACTAAGACTCACTGATGCCATCATGACAGTTCATATGTTAGACTGACATTAGAACTTACTAAGTTCTTGAAAACACAAGTAAGCAAAAAATGAGATACCTTAGTTAATTAATGAAAAGCTTTGACTTAGTGTTTAATGTTTAGTCATGCTAGAAGAGTGATTTTGAATTTGAAGGTGTGATTCTGCAGCCCTGTTGGAAAGGGATTTAGCGAATAGCATTAAAAGGCAGGTGCCTTTCAGTGTGGAAAAGCCCCAGTTATTGCAGTACTACATGAAGATGCTCCAGCACAGGCAGGAGCTGGTGAGGAAGGAGTGGGCAGGGTGGCTGGAGGTGGTGACCCAGAGGCACTTTGTACTTTGGCCTGTACATGGTGAAGGGATGACCGAGTTCAGGCAGGCTGCATTTTAAAGACAGGTTGGAAATAAGGGCAAGGTTTTAAAGAAGACACAGTATCAAGTGAGTTCCCCCAACATACCCCAGCAGAAAAATCCCTTGTGTGTAAATTTACTGAGAGGCTGATATTTACACATTTTGCAGTCAATACCTGCTCCTTAGCAGACAAACACTGCCTGCTGTTTTACAGTTAATAGAAATGTGCTGCTGCCGATTCCATTTGCTTGACTGATCAGGGAAAAGAGCAGGAATAGTGAAGTGGCAGTGTTGCTGATTTGATGGAAGTTATCAAGGGAGGTGAAGATGAAGATGCAAATGAAAGTGCAAAGGATTTCAAAATGACATTAGGTTGCTGTGCAACCAAATTGCAAAAATGACAAATGAAATTCAGTGCAGATAAATGTGAAGTGATGTCCACAGGAAAATTATTCAAACTTTTCATTTAAATTGAGTTGCTTGTTAACACTTGGACATGAGATCTGGGGGTCATGTATTTGTGTGGCAAAGTCAACTGTACACTCGCTATCTGTCAAAAAGCAAATAAAGCATTAGGAATATTTATGGCAGTAGTACAGAAAAACATATCTGTCACAGTAGCAGTTGTGGGATCGATTCTGATGTCTTCCTTCTAATTGTCTTTCCCTTCTTTACTTCCACCTCCAAAGAGGATAAAACAGCACTGCAAAAGGTGCAGGGGTCATAAGTTTATTGAACAGCTTTTGTGTAAGGAATGATGAAAGTAGTTGAGGCCTTTTGAAGTTTGAAGAAAGATGTGAAGAACTTACATGGATTCAGTATGAAAAGTTCCCATGGATTCAAATGACACTTGAAAAAACTAATGTAGGAATAATCTGTGGAACCCATGAAGTTCAAGAACCAGCTCCTGGGGCTCACTTCAGAACTGCCTGGTTTCAGAATCTGAGCCTTACTCTTCTGCTTTTCCCTCAATTTATGCTGTCAGCTGCTGTTGGAGGCAAGATACTGGGCTGGACTTTTGGCTTGACTTGTGGGCTTTTGATTTGTTTTGGGTTTTTGTTAGTTATCAAAAACGTCCTTTTTCCTTAGCCAGCAGTACTATTTATTGTCCATCTTAATATCAGGTAATTATAAGAACTTCAGTATCCAAAGTCTACTAAAGATCTAAAAGTTTAAACCATTTCTATAGACACTTAAGAATCTCAGTAAAGAGACAATTTTTAGGGTATTTGCTAAGCTTAAGAAATTTAATCTCTGCTTAAACAGGGTTGTTGGTGCTGTAGGTTCCTAGTGCTGAATGTATCTACTTAACTGATGTCTGCCTTGTGAACTCGATAGTGTTTGAGGAAGTCCAGAAATAGAAGAAGATATTACAGAGAAGTTTGACCCCTTAGAGAACTTGCAGAAAGCCTGTTGTCTCAGGTGATGTAACACCAACTCTTGGTGTTGTTCTACCTGTTGAACCAGTTTTGTCCCTTTTTGTGTTGGGCAAGCCCTCCCTCACCAGCCATGCAGCTGGGAACAAGTGCATTCAGAGTACCAGAAAGATGCATGGAAACTTTTCCCCCTATTTGGCTGGGGAGTAGCTGGCTCCACTGTTTGTTGCTTTGGTTTAGGATCTGTATTTGAGAAAATACAGAATTTAATGAAACTTTTTGGGGTCCCCATATTATTATTTTGACATACTTCCTGTGAGTTGAAAAGCTATTGATTTGATTTGTTGCCTTTTTTTTTTAAACGGTTTCAGTTATTTCACTGGCATTTATTTAATTTCTGTGTCAGACTTAAAAAACAAATATATATGTATCATTGAAAACCACACCTTTTTCCAACTGGGGACAACAGATCATAGGCCAGTAAACCTGCAGAGGAAGGGAACCTGTTTCAGTGCAGAAGGTATGAAGGTGCTCCTAGCAGCAGCTTGGAGAAGGTGGTGAACTAGGGAACTCATGCCTTTAAAATTTTAACTTTTAACACTGATATTGGGTTAGGTATAGAAAAAACACCCAGAAAGCCAAAACTGAGCCTCAGAACAGTGAATACCCTAGAGGCTGTTAAGTAATTATTATGCAGATTTTAGTGATAATAATCACCCTGTCCTAGGTAGGCAGCTGAAATTTGGCAGTGGGGCAGAACAATGCCGTAGGATCAGCATAGCGATGGAGTAATTATTGTGCTAGATGGCTAATTAGGAGTTATGCAAATGGAATGCAATCAGTACTTGTGTTTGTAATTCAGTACCGGAGGGAGACAATGTGTAAAGGAATTATCTCTGGCGACTCAGCTGGGTGCTCTCAGAAGCACACACAGGTTTCGGGATCACCTGGCTTTGTGGGGCAGGTGGAAAAGGAACTAGCCACGGCAAGTGCCACCCTTGTGTGTTGGCTTAGGCAGGGTGAGAAGGTGCCAGGCAGGAGGTATTCCTGAAGATACTTCACCTACACTTCCGAAATTTTATGCTTGACAGCTACTGTGCCTCTCCCCACAGGTGCCTCGCTGTTTGCTATATCCTTCTGTAAGGCGACAGTCATCCAAAAATCCTCTTCCTCCCCCACCCCCTCCTGTGCTCAGTTTTTAATGAGTTTAAAAGCCTCCTAATAAAGATTCAAATCATGTAAACAAACAAACAAACACAAGATTGAAAGCTCCCCAATCACAAATAAATGACACAGGGACAGAGTTTAGGTTCATATGTAAAGTACTTATGTAATTTATGCACGTACAGCTTGCCAACCTCATCAGGAGGCCTTACCATATTTGAGTAATACATGTGATGGCAAGGATAAAGCCCTTATATATTTTATTTATATACAGCCTTTGCATTGACTGTTTTATTGTATACACAGTATAGCAGATCATTGCTGGTGCAAATTTAAACTGGAGATTATGGATTGTATTTTCAAATATACAGGTCTCTTTTTTTCTTAAAATGAAAAATAATAAAAGGAGGATTTTCATTTTCTGTTTTCAACAGGGTTATATAAAGTATCTGTCATGAGTTCTTCATTTTTAAATGCAAATAATTATATATGGCAGGGAGTAGGATGAGCATTCAAAGTTGACATTAAAATGAAAATGCATCAAATTTTTCTGAAAAACTGATCAAACAGGTCATTAGTCAAGGTTATAATGACTAGTAGAACATTTTAAATTGTTTAAAAATCTCATTTTAGGTGTTTAAAATGTTTATAGTTCTTAATAGGATGACTGCTGCAGCATCGCCTTACCAGTTGTTGAGTTTTGAATTTACATAGTTTTTAAGAGGTCCTTTTTACCCCCTCTCTTACAGCTGTACAAGCAGTCTTCAGACCCAGTGGTACTGGACAAACTTGAGATTTAATCTTTTTTACCTTGCATTTTACCTTGCATTTTGCTGGGGACATCCGTGCTATCAGTTATCAAGCTCAGCATTTGGCAACTCACTAAGCCATGGTGCTGTAATTCTCTAAGCCCCAACTGGAAAGGAGAAACCACAAAACAAACTATATGCCAAAAAGTGTCAAGTTCCCACAGTATGAAATTACAAAGATGAAGAGACTGTCTTTCCTCATCTGATCTCTTCCTTTAATCTTGAGTGTTCCTCATTAAACTGGAAAAAGGAAATGTATGGGGACAGAAGAGTGGTTTCTAATTAAAAGTAGATTTAAATCTGAGTGAGAAGAGTGCCTCGTCCAGTGGGTTTTGTGAAATGCCTTCTTGCTGCTGTCTGCCAGCTTTTGAAGATGTTCTCTTTGTGGCAGGAGGGCGGTGGTGGAAACTTGGGGTCATCAAAGGCATGCTCAGCTGCCTGTGTCTGCCAGCCCTTGCACCCCTGGGTGCAGGGTCCCTCCTTCGGCGCAGAGGGACAGCGCTGCCGTGCGCAGGGTGCAGTCGGGACTCTGCTGCTTGGGTTTAGGCTCGGAGGCTCTCCGGCAGTGTGGGGACGTGCAGGGGCCTGCCGAGCCTCCGCGCTCCCTGAGGAACGGCAAGAGGCAGCATCCCCCCAGCTGCACCGCCTCCCAATTAACCTAATGGGCTCCTTGTACAGACAAGACTCCGGGGGTTTGGGTTAGGGTTTTTCTTCTTTTTTATTTTCTTAATTAGCCGGTTAAAGGAAGTCTTGGGATTCATCTCAGTTAACCAAAACACATTAGGACTACGGCGTTCTTGTTTTAGCAGGTTGTAAAGATCCTTTCCTCCTCCTAGCAAAAGGGAAAGACAAGCATCACAACCCCCTTGCAGTGGAGCGTGGGCGCTTCTGCATGTTCCCCAGTCCCAGGTGGGTACCCAGAGCTGCAGGCAGGGTGCCTTGGGATTAAGCACTGCCTCCCGTGCCAAGGGAACCTGCCATCCGGGAAATGCTCCAAGCTTGCATCAACTTTGCGTCGTTCATTGGCTTCGTGTGGCTGCCCTTGTTGCCCTGCCTGCGCTGCATGGGCATTGCTGCTTGGAGCATGGGTCTTCCCTCTGGGGGAGGTGTGAAATGACTCAGATGGGATGTGGGGTTGGGCTCAGGGCCTCCGTGTCAAATCTGAGCCCTGGAGATGTTCAAGGCCAGGTTATATGGGGCTTTGAGTGGTCTAGTGGAAAGTGTTCTCGCCCGTGGCTGGGGGGCTGGAACTAAATCATCTCTAAGGGCTCTTTCCAACCCAAACCATTCTATGATGCATAAGATGTGCTGCTCTGTACCACCCGTCTGGTGCTCGGGGTATTTTTTTTGTTTGTTTGTTGAATTTATTTAATAATAAATGCTTTCAGGCACATTTCTTATCCAGTGAAATGTGAAGCACTTTGTTACTGGCACATTAGCCTGGCGGGTTTCAGTAATCTGAAGATGGAGATTTCCGTGCAGGGACTTGGCTTCTTTTCACTTGCTCTCTGAATTTAAGTAGTGGTGGAAAATGCAGCAGTCTGTACTTCCATCAGTGTTTTTCTTAAGCTGTCCACACCTCTCTCCCCCCAAATAAAAACCCACTGACAATTGTTTTCAGTAATACTGCCCAGTGCATACAGACTGATTGCATTAATGTACTTAAGCTGAAGAATATTTTGTCATTTTGATTTTATTTCTGCCCCTGATCTAGATGATCAATGCAAGAAAAAAATAATCGAAGTGACATCTTTCTTTATGTCCAGGTAAAACCCAATACAAAGTGATTTTCTAAATTACTTTTCAAATGTCTTCTGATGCAGTAAGGTAAGAGAGAGTGTGATTTATGAGAAAGCAAGAAGAAAATCTGCTGCCATCTGAAGCTGTTTTGCAGGAGGTATTTTTAGCATGACTCAGGCCTAAGGCCTGAGAATTGTTCTTGTCTTTAACTGAAGGGAAAAAATATCCTGACATTTTCCTTCCAGCTGCTTTGGTTAAATATTTGAAGATATAACTAGCTTTTCAGACAAGATATAAGCTTGTATTTTTAAAAGTTTTGATGTCATAGTCTGTTCTCAGCATCCAAAATGGTCTAAATCTGCTAATTTTCCACTTGTCCATAAACAGAGTGTGTAATGAAAAAAAAACCAAAACAAAACACTTTTTATTGTTTTAGAGCAGCAATTGTAAATCTTAAACAAGAAGCAAAAAAATTCCCCTATTTACAGTGATACAGACACATGCAAATATGTGCAATGAAAAATACTCACATTTGGGTGTTTTGCAAAAGCTTAATGAACTTTTCACACCCACCACTCCCCTGTAAGCTTTCCTGGAGGCTTAAAAGTAGGTCTTCCTCCGTGACTTCATTCCTCTGTGTGTTGCCATTGATTGGATGGGGCGAGGTGACTTGTTCAACAAGACAAAGTCATCTCATTATGCTGCTCTGGGGCACTTGTGAGGGAAAAAAACCCAAAAAAAAAACCCCGAGAGAGATGAAAAAACCAAAACAAAACCCACAAACAAACACCCAACTAGAAAATATAAATATATTGTGCTTCAGCTTAAATTGCTGTCAGAAGTTACCAAGTTTATACTTTGCAAACCTCACACTTTTTAGTATTTCTGCTTTCCTTGCTGAAATTCCTAAACCTTTATTTTCCTTAACTCACCATATAAGTAAGCCCTTTAAAATTTTTCTGAAAATTTGTAATGCATATCTAATACATAGAATACTAGACATATTCAAGGTTTCATACATTAATAGGATGATGTCTTTGAAAAAAACCCTGTAAATTACATTTTATTTGTGAATTAATGAAAATCTGTGAGATTATATCTTCCAGTGAAGACCAAAAATAGAGACTATAAAGCTGTTGAAAAATCTGGTTTATTTTTTCATTTGAAACTCCACCACAGCACCACCATATCTAACTCAGACTGTTGGTATCCTTGTAATGATCTATCACAGCAGGAGGCGTGTAAAACAAGAAGCATATTTTACTGCATGCCAGTCTCCTTCCTTGCATTCCTAAAAAGCACAGTTACATTATATATTTAAAACCTCAAGGAATTTGATGATATTTCCACACAGCAGATACCTGCTGGGAGAGCTGTGTTGGAGATTAATGTGAATAGAATTCATGCTGGAGTAAGAAAAGCCATTGTGCACATGTTGTTTCATTTTCTTTTATATGTATGCAGGTATGTGTGTGTAAATATATTTTATATATATAATATATAAATAAAACTATTACATGATGCTACATGTGATTTCCATTTCTGTGGCATGTACCTGCCTGGGATAACCAAGAGCTGGCTCTGTGGCTCGTTTCACTGCTGTCCCATGGAATCTCCATTCTCTACAGTGATGCATATGATTTCCTCTTTCATTGCGGCTCCACGTTTTCCCCTCTAGGAAGTGCTTGGTGAGAAATGTCCCATCTTAAGAGAGAGTGTGTCTGTCACTGTCATTTGCTTCTAGATGGATGGTACTCCAGGAGGCTGTCTGCTGAGGGTTGGGGGACATTAGGATAAGTCTTACAGTAAAGTAGTCAAGATACACCCTTCTAGCACTTAGGGGAAATGAAGAGGGTGCCATACCTATCGTGTATTAAAAATTTCCATTAGTTAAATAGCTTTCTCTTACCCTAGTAGAAGTAGATAATATTTCAGTGATAAGGAAATGTTTCCTTTGTAAAATGTTCAGGTTAGACAGTATCACAGGTTTAATTCTGAAATAATATTAAACCAAACAATTACTGGATTGGATAATATTATTTGCAATTGTTTTCAGTTCCTCCTGGGCTTTACAGATGATTTTTGTGTGGTGTATTTTTGCTTATAAAGCGTTTTCAAAGGTGTGTACCATTAGAGCACCTATAATACAATTATGACAAAATGTGGTATGTTGTCTGAAATAATTTTCCTTAAGATGTTTGACATACAGCTAATTTAATGGCACACAAGAGAAGGAGATGACTGGATAATACAAATTTGATGTAGTTAGCAAGTTATTGCTGGCGTACGTGCGAGTTGGCAGAAGACCTGGGGAGGCTGCCTTTTGGTGTTGCTGGGGTACTTGGCTCTAAGCCTGCTCTTGCCACCTGCTTCATGGCCCTTAAGGATAACGCAGTGCTTCCCTCCAGCCTGAAACGCAGCGGTTTGTCAGGCGGTTGCCTGGGTAGGATCTGTAGCTGTAAAATGCGGCAGGGCGGGAAGCAGCTGCCGCGGATTTTGTACGATGGTTTGGACGTGCCTTGGTGCAATAGCCAGAGCAGGTAGTGTGGGATGCTGGCCATTAGGAGCATGTAGGCCCTAACAAAACACTTAGCCCCAGACTGATGTTAATACCCGCGCTTCATTTACAGTCCAGATCACTGCTTTTGGTTTCCACCAGCAACACCAAGATTTTTCAGTGTTCACAGTGTTCAAAACCGTTCTGCACAGAGATACTGCCATAGGTATGAAGAAATGTGCACAGCAAATGTAACTCCTTGGGGAAAATGTATCAGGAGAGGCAGGAAGTGTAGGAGACATTCTGGCTGTGTACCAAGCACCTGTTTACCTAGCTATTATTTCTGCTATCTGTGGTTCTTTGTTTGGGATTACAATCTGACAAAGAAATGGTTGGGAATTACTGATAGCAACTGATTTTTTTTTTCCAATAAGAGAGACAGAGAATTCAGTTAAGGAGATCAAAGCCTTTTATCTTTCTGGCAATCTCATGTAGCATGATTCCAAAAGACTTATAATTTTTCTCTGAAAAGTTGGATGATTGTGAATTTAAATGCATACATTTCTTGTAGCATTTATATGAAATACACAGATAATTATTTTAATAATGAAACTACAGTTGTCTGTGTAATTAGATGTAAGTTTTGTTGACAAAACATTTACTCTGAAGGCAGAAACACCATATATTGTGCATTAAATATATCTTTAAGCATAGGAAAAGTGAATTTGAGAGCCAAACTATGGGTTTGATTTCTTGTTGGCTTTTGGTAAAATCTACAGCTCCATTTACGTGGGTAATTTGTTGTTTTTTTCCTGTGTGTTCGTGTATTTTAATATCTGTCCTGCAACTTTGTAAATTGCTCATTCCACCACCTTTCTGTAAAGCAATAATCTGTGGAAAAACAGAGCAAGATACATTTTCCTCTGATAGTATTCGTGGCGCATGTATATAAAAGATGTTTTGTTTACAGTTCCTCTTGTTTTGTTAGAAATGGTTATTTACAGCCTTTTCTATAAAAAATATATTAACACATTTAGTATTTCAGGTGTAGCTATAATCCAGGAAAGCATTAAATTTCGAGTCTTCTGTGTTTAAAGTAAGCCTGCCTAAATGGCTTGCTGAAGAGATAGTGAAGGATTGTGCTCTTTTTGAGTTGTGTTTGTCTTCAGCAGACAGTAAGTCAGTACAAAAAGAAAATGTGATAAACTTTTCCTTTAAATATGTACATATGTCTCACTAACCCCAGAGGAAGCAGGAGGAAGTTTGGCTTTTAAAATTGCAGTGGTAGTCTTTCTCATGAGAAACTCCGGGAGTGTGCTCGGTTTGCACCCTTGTGAGATGTTCTGCTTCGTTCTCTGGCACAATGTACAACAGAGAAGTTACTGAAATTTAATGAGAAAGGAAATCTGGTATTTGTTCTGAAAAACAGAAATGCAGAACCAGAGTGAGCTTAGCAAAACTCTGTCTTAAAAGCTGCAAGAAGGGTTTGATTCAGTTATAACTATTTGGTTTTACTGAGGAAATAATTGAGAAACGATATCAGGCTTCAACTGTGAACAAATGGTTCCAATATGCTTGAGTGGTTCAGCTGATAAATAATAGAGAAGTAATTTAAACTTATTAAGACTTGTATTGAAGGACCATTTTTTTGAAACCTTGTATTATATAGCAAGGGTGAGTAAAAGTCAGACTGAGTAAAAACTCCATGCTTGTGGAGAAAGAGGTGAGGACTTTGCAGAGCTGTCCTCTGTGTATGGCAGCCATGAAGTCTGGTATTTCTTGTTGTACCAGAAGAGTCTGAGAGGTTTGGGATGAATCCCGTTACATTTCTATTCTTTCAATTTAGTTCAATAAAAACTGACCCCACCAGGGGAAAAAAAAATAATACAAGGAAAAAAGGTTTTCACAGGTTTTTAGAAAATTACCATTTACATCTGAAAGTCATGTTCCAAGCTCAGATCTTGGTCAGTCAGGCCACAGTTTGATGCTCAGAACATCAAGAGAGAGAGCTCAGCCTCTCCCAGTTGCTGCTGCTTCTTACCAACGCAACCTTTTATCCTGAACCCATTCAGAGGACTGTTTGCTACCAAAAGAAAATTGGTCTTGAATTTTTATTCACTCCAGTTGTGCCTTTTCTTGCTTCTTTCTCTGCACATGCAAACACACATGTGCCAAATGAGGTTCCCCCTTTCCAAGGGACCTTCAGTGCAACAGCAGGAGAAACAGTTCTCCTTCCAACACCAGTGTGTCTGAGAGGCAGCAGGTGAACTGCAAAGACAGGCTGGGAGTAGACTCAGGGCCTCCTTTTGCTCCTGCCTCTGTGTGTGAATTTCTGGTAGTTCCACAGAGGATTAAGGTGGGGGCTGCCACTCGCCCCCTGCTGCTCCCATGTGACACTATTGGCTCCATTGTTTAATTTAGCAAATCCTATTTGCTGTTCTTCTCGCTATGTTTAATGCAACATTGACTTGTTCTAACAGCTTTTATCAAAAATGTATTAAAATACTCTGTAATGCACCATAATATCTATTCCAAAGAGTCCCCTGACTGCACACATTATTATAGATGGTAGGAAGCTACAGTGGGATTAGCTGTTGACGGCAGATCAGATGCCAGTGCTTTTCTTTCTGTGGTTCCATGTAATTTAACATGTCAATAGCCTCCCTGGTAAAACATGATAAAATTTTATATGGTTGTATTACTCATAATGTACCACATAGTTACACGTGAATTATATTGCTCCTAAATAGAAACAGATATTTCAAAACTGATTTCAGTAAATGACTTATTACAATCTTGCCTTTTTTATGTATGTATTTTAATAGTGACCTCTCTTTCTTGCAGACAAAATTGAAGAAGCACAAAAACAACTTAATGGAACAGAAGATCAACAGAGAGGTAATAACAACCCCTCAAAAATAAAATAGAAAATAAATAAAGTATTGTGATCCAAGAGGCTGATCCAAAGCCTTCCTGTGTCAGTGAAAAGACTTGGCTGGCGGGGGCACTGGATGAGGCCCCAGGCATGTCTGTCTGCAGATCAGGGGCTGTGTCTGTAATGTCCCACTTCAGCTGAGACACAAAGGCTTTGTCTTAACCACCAGAGTAGCTGTCTTGACCTTGATGAGATCGCTGAAGCTGTAGCATCAGGGACGTGCACATTGCTGACTAGAGCCTGTGCTAACCCTTGGTTCATTATGTGATTTACCTAATCATTAATAACCATATTCGGTTTATGGTTAGCAAAATGTGATGATTTCCAGCAGATGCTGAGGAAGGGGACTGATCATCACAGCTTATTTTAAGAAACAGATGACCTGTGGCAGATTTAATGTGTTAGAGCTTAGAATGCTGGTGCAAAGTCGTTGCATTTCAAGAATGGCTGACTGCAGTTGTGTGTGTTGGGTTGTGTGATAAATCTCGTCTGCATACCATGAGGATACCCAGACACAGAGTGGGAAGCCCAAACAGAACTTTGCCAGTTTACTACTGGGCCCATCATGGGAGAGCCATGAGAGGTCATTTCTACAGCCTACAGGAGCACAGGGGCAGGAAGAAACCCAAATTAAGGACTCAAGAGGAAGAGTGATCCTGCCCAGTCTCCTCTCTGTGCCTGCAGAGCCCCAGCCTGTGTCCAGGAGTGCAACCATCACCATGTGCAGTTCGAGAAGAGCTCTGCAGTTCAGTTTTCAGACTGACAGTATTGCTAGCTGGGGGTGTGTGACACGTTGGGGGATGCAGAGGAAAAGCTTTTGGGGATTGTGTAATGGTCTGTACCAGCAACTGGAGTGGGGCTGCAACCCTGAGAGCTGATATGTCCAGGTGCAGCAACTGGGGAGACTGGGATCCAGGGGTGGCTACTGGGCAGACTACATTTCTGAGCCAAGCTGCTGGTGGGAGCCACCTTGAATGCATAGATGTATTTCCATTAATGGACCTTTGCCCTGCTTAGCCAGATCAAGGAGCAGGATGAGGTAGGAGTGCTCAGAGTGTCTGTCCAGGATCTGTATGTCCAGCCATATATATGTACATATGTAGGGAGTGTATGTGTTTGATCTATCTATATGTCCCTCTTGGAAAAACATTTTCAGCCTTGCTACTGGTTGGACCTAGGGGCATGGAGCAGCAGCAGCAGCAGCCTCACATCTCTTGGGCTGCTGGATTTGGCAGATGAGATATTTTCTAGTTTTTGGTGTCAGTGCTTTGGCTTTTTCTGGGTAGGCATTCACCTTTCAGTGGTAGTGAGCTGCCCATCAGGCCTGTGACACATCTGTGAACAGTGTTGTAGATTGTTGATGCTCTGTCCCGGAAGGTCTGTCTTTCAAAACAGTGAACCTCAGAACATTCTGAAGATTAGAGAGCAGAAAACATACCCAATTGGATCTCAACAGGGTCTCTCTGGCCCAGTGTTTGGCCTCCAATGGAAGGAGTAGGATGTACTGTTTAAGGACAGCACATAAGCTTGGCCACTTTCTTTAGCCTCTTCCTCTTATGAAGTCCACACACATTGGATTTAGGGATGTCTGCCTTATGCCTTTATTAGCTAGACATTCATGGAGCTGTTAATCCGTGAGTACAGTTTATTAAATGCTGTTTGCACCCAACATTTTTCTGGCAGCAAACTGCAGTAGTTCACTAGCAATGACACTAAAAATACATGATTTTATCTTTTCTCCTCGATTTCCAATTTTTCTATAATTTCAACAGGTGTGCCCTAGCTCAAGCACTGTGAATTGTTAAATAGCAGTTCTACACTCACCTTATCCACTGCCTTCATGATTTTATAAATCTTGTCCTAATTTTGCTCTGCTTTCTTCTCTCCAAACTTGTAGCTGGTTTCATATTTCAAGGTGTTTGATATAAGCTGTCTCATATGAGTTCCAGGACTGTGATGTTACTCTGTGTTTGTAAAAGGTGGAAGAGATAAAATGTAAATGTCTAGATAGCATACCTTCAAATGTTTGCAGAGACTTTTTAACAAACTAGACCTTCTATTAAATATTTCCTATTTATTTCTGTTTCTTGTATCATAGATAGGTGGTATTGTCATCCAAAGGTGAAAAACTTGGCACACAGGGTATAGCTGTCTATTCTTGTTGCTGTTTCTCTAACTAAAGTAACACTGCTCTGGATGATTTTTTGTGCTGCACTTGTTCAAGCAAAAGACGAGCTAACCTCTGCTTTCAGGCATTTGTTCTCACATGTGACCCAGTAACATCTTTGCATAAAGGAAGATAAATTCTCTAGAGTAAATTTTACGATGTACTCTGAAAGGGATGGGGTTTAAAAGGTTTATGTGGTGGTAGCACTCAGCTTTCAGCATCTCAGAATCAAAGAGAGATTTGACTTGATTTTTGGCTTCTAGCCTAAATTCTTATGACTGAAAATAGAAAAATAAATTTTTACATTGAAAACTGATATAGAAATAACTGAGATAATAAAGTTACTCTTTTCTAATTAAAACTGTGCCACTGCGGGGGCTTAGTTTCTTAAATGCCTGAGTAGGTCACATTCTTGTTAATATGAACTAAGCAGAATTATTTATTTGAAGCTTTAGACTCTGAAGGCTGATGAAGAAAAGAAAATACCTGTTTTGAGCTAAACAAGTAAACAAAAATGTGCACATATTCACACAAGTAATTTTAAATCACAATCCAGTGTATACAGATTCATGTGAAGTATGATTGTATATTTTTCCTCTTGGTTAATTTATTTTGGTTTTCAGTTCATCTAGATCACTTTAGATTTGTTTATTTCCTATCTGAAATGATTAAGAAATGTAATTTTGTGGAATTTATCATAAGTTAACTACTGCTCTGTCAGAGGAGCTGTCAGTGGCACAATGTATTTGTGGGGAGGAGTTTTTCGTAAGTTTAATCATGCTAAGTTTCTGCTGAGTAGCATTGTGCATGGATCAGTCATAACTTTATACATGTGTGGGATTTAAGTTGAATTTAATTGACTACAGAAATACATGTATTTAACACCTCATTTTGCCTTTAGCTATAGTAATCCAGTTAAGTGCAAATTGGAGTAAGACTCAAGCACAGATGAGGCAGTAAATGGGCCTCAGACATAGTTTTCAAGTTTGCACTTTGGTTATTTAGTATAAAGTTGCAGCTGGAGGGCCTGCTTTTTTAGTTTTTGGGGTGATAGTCCACAAATTATTCTAACAGCCTTGATTCAAATAACCACTTGAGACCAGAAACGTGTTCATTAGGGGCTGTGCTCAGCTTCCTGCCCAGCAACTCTGCAAGGTGGCTAATTCTCGTGTCTTTTCATTTTCTCTCTGCTGCCCAATTGCCACTCTGAATTTTCAGGAGGAGAAACTGTGCTTGCCCTTATCATTGCTGCTATCTCCCAATGCTTTTTTACACCCTAGGTGTGCCCCTACTTTGGGGCTGAATTTTGACTTCTGACACATGTTCAGAGTTTCATGAGTGTGATAGAGGTCTTGCTCCACAGGGTGTTCTTTAAAATCTGGAAGGCATGGTGAACTTGAGCGACCCAAAATTTCTCCTTGAGAATGCAGTGGAAGTTTTCTCTGGTGTGGTACTCAGTGGGTATTGTGGGCTGGAAAGCATTCAGGTGAATGCAGCTGCTTTACCTTTGATCTGACAGTGGCCATCCTCCTAAGAAAGCCATCCCAAGGATGTCTCTGTCTTCTCTCTTCCAGACAAGTAAAGTCAAGTTCTCTCAGATTGTGATTACCACAGAGGCTTCTGATTTGGTCATCCTCAGAAACAGTCCAGCCTCTGAAGTGCTGTAAGCATTTTGTTTCCTGCTTTATCCATTGCAGCAGTTCTTTGCCTGTCACAGCACTCTGGGTCCTAGGTACATCAGCCCCACCAACACCGTCATTGCGTTCCTTAGCACTAGTGGAACTAACTTGGCTGTCTCCATACTTGGTGTCAGCAATGCTGACTGCCACCTAAATCTCTCTCTCTCTCTTGCTTCTGAAAATGTTCAGGGAACTCAAGTTGATGTCAAACTCTAGCAGCACCAAGATTGCCAGAAAACGGATGACAGATTTCCCAGAATCATCTCATGGCCTGATGTTTACTCTGTATTGACAAACAATCTTGGAGTCTCTCGAGCTGTTAGGACTCTATCATTTCAGGTAACTGCTTCTTGCCATGTCACAGTCAAAAGGATAAATGATAAATTTCTGAATAAGATGGAAGATGAATTTCTTTGCTCTCCTTCTCACTCATAGCTATTGCTGTGTCCTCAGACTATAGAGTGGTCTGGAGTGTACTGGAGATATGCATGTGTTCCTCAGCCTCTTTGGAGTTTAGACTTGCAGGCTGTCCTGGTTATTTGTCAGGTGTGAATTCATCCTTCTGATTAAGCTGCTGCCCTTGTTTGATCAAGTTTTTGACTTTCTGCAGTGCCAAGGTTTAACCCCAGCTGGCAGCTAAGCCCCACACAGCCACTTGCTCACTCCCCAATAGTGGGGTGGGGGAGAGNAGCACAAATCCAAAACACAACCCCATACAAGCCTCTGCGAAGAAAATTAGCTCTATCCCAGACAGAATGAGCACATGCAGGAAAGGTGGAAATGGATATACTGTCTGTATCTATTCAATAGGTAAAATTTTAAACAGGTTACTGATTGTCTCTGCAGGTATGTATATATATATATATAT
>VZRX01013237.1:576-74748 GCA_013398075.1 Notiomystis cincta | reverse complement strand
GACTCCAGACATTTCACTTAAAATGTTATCTTCCTGCTGACAGGATTACTCGTGTATCTGAGAAGAGTTACCAGTCTTTGTCTTTTCTGTGGTTGTTTTTAAAGCAGACAGTGCTTCTCCCAGCTCTGGCACTGGACCTCAGTGGCCACCAGGCAAACTGCAATCTAGACCAGTTTGGGCTACAAACTACCAGTTTTGGTCCCATGACAGGTTTATTTGCAACACCATCTGAGCTAATCCCTCTGCAGATATCAGCCACTTGTAGCACTAGGAAGTTTTCACTCTGGTGGAAGAAATTTTACTTTTCTAAGTCTGCTTTGTCATTCCTCTGTCCCATAATTATCACTCAAAGTTTTAGATAGGAGTAAAAGATCACTGAATAATGCTGTCACACTAGAGGCTCAACATGCACCAGTAACCTGTGTGTTTGTATTAATCTTGGCTACATATATGTGTCACATCCAATAGTATTCCTATTTACAGCAGGATATTCCCAAAAGCTTTCTTATTTTCCACGCAATTCACCTTTTTTTGTTGGCTGTTTATGAGAATATTTAATCCACTTTCTTTAAGTTTGAAGGTTACTGGAGTTGCCATTCACTCACATTTCACAGGCTCATGCATGACTTACACTTTGATCACAAATGCAAGTCAGCAGCATATTTTCATGAATTTATTGCTTTTAATCAAAAATTAGACTTTCATGTCTGGAGATTTATCTAGATATTTCATCACTTAAGTAAGGACACATCTTAATGAAAAATCACAGGATGCCAACAACACTGCTTGAAAAGTTACTGTTTTATATGAACACAATGTTCTTCCATCCCTTCTCTAAATCAGATGTCTATATGTCTAACAATAAGAATGTTTTTCAAAAATAGCACCCAAAACAATGTCTAAGTTCCCTTCAGCTCTGAGAAACATGTTTTGGTTGACTGAACAAATTACTTAATATAAAGCATACCATAACTGAGTTTTCTCTGCCTTTCACTCCTTTTAATCTTGCTGATATGTTATTTACGTTCTGTTCAATAAATAAAATCAAGATTAAAAAGCTGAGCTGCCTGAGGGCACTCTTTGCTAACAGAGATTTTCAAGTGTAGAGCTTGTTTTCAACTTTTAATAACATCCAAAGAGACACTTTGTTCTATAAACTACCCATGTGATATGTGAGTGTAATCACTGAAACTCCCCAAAAATGAATAATATTTTCTCTTCTATGTACCTGCCATCTACTTTCTGATTGTTCTCTGTGGTCTGTATGAACACTCCACTCTAACAGCACCTCACCAGCTTTCTGGGTGAGGACCAGGAGAGCAGAAGTTCATGGTATGAACACAGAGAAACCCTCAAGGAGAGTCAGGGTGACGAAGTAGTGTTTGAGAATTAAAGAGCTGATGCATCTCACCAGTGGAGAACAGGGATCAGCCTCTGGAAGGCATGCTGGGTTGGTTTGGGGCCCTGTATTGTGTATGGCCCCAAGCTGAGTGGGATTTGTTGCCAGACCAATAATTGTCACTGTTTATTAGAGCCATTTTTCCTCAACCAGTGAAGTGAAAATGACAAGAAAATAAACAGTTGTCTGAGAGCATAAGCCACCAGTGAGCAGTCCTTTGCAACAGCATGGAAACAGAAAAAAGAGCAGCCATTAAGCTTTCTTAACACAGCTGGAACTGGAACTGGCTCTGCTGCTGAATTGCTGCAGAAAGCAATGGAAAAGCCCAATTGAGAAAGCAGTAGCTGTAGTAGCCAAATTGCAAATGGCTTGGAAAGAGGCCTTTTCAGCTGACACATTCTTCAGCAACCTCTGAAGATTGATATGACAAATGGTGCACTTCCTTCCCAAATTGGGGGTTAAGTGTGCAAGAAGGACCTTGTGCAGAAAGTTGTCCATCAGGATTTCTACACACTTCCCCTCTTCTGCCTGAATCCTGCTGCTGCTCTCAGCACACTGCAGCTCCCAGAGACCTGTGTCAGTGATGCCTCGTGCCATCCCAAACTCGCGCTAGGTCCTGTCTGTGGCAGATGTGTGCCACCCACAGAGGGCCAGCACCTCTTCCACTCTTCATGCCTGAGAGGGACCAGTCTGATTTTTAGTTATGCCTCAACACATGTTATACATGAGGTGAAATATTACTGTAGGGGCTGTACCCAGGCTGGCAGCACTGACCCCGAGGAGGCTTCTCCCGAAAGCCGCTCAGGGGAGGGAAAGCTCCCGCGATCGGGCTGCCCGCGACCGCCCACTGGCTGGGGGAGCAGATGCCCGGGTTTGATAACCCCTCGTTATCAATAAACACTTCTCAGATATAACATTACTGTGTTTGCACTTTATTTTTGTCCAAGAAATCTATCAAAAAGAGTTCTCCCCAGCTCCCCTTTTTGCCGCGGGATGGGACAATGCTGTCGATGCATGTGAAGCTCAGGAAGCACATCTGAGACAGGGCACAACTACAGAACGTGTTTCAGAATGGTTCCTCCCTGGCAGATAACCACGAGGCTGGCATTGTTTGCTTTCTGAGGCCAAAACAACTGACAATTAAATACACACAATGTCCCAGTCCTCAGCTGAGCAGGATCTTAGAGCAGCACCAGGACGCCAAGAAAGAGACCATGCAAACCATCTGCTCCTCTCCCTTCCTGGGAAAACGGTTCCTTCCTGTCATTCATCTCTCTCATTCCTCCCTTTCCTTCTTTCCCTTCCCCATTAATGCAGTTACAAGAAGAAAGTTGTAACCAGGATAATGCTGCACCTCAGGAAAATGGGAAATGGCACAGGATTACTTTTATTATACCTTGAAGTGTCCAAGGCTTAGGGACTGCAATGCTCATAAATAGCACTTCAAGCAATTCTACTAGAGGTCCTTACCTCATTATGACATAATTGCACTCTTCCAGGTGCACTACTTAGCCTGCAACCATTCCAGAGAGTTGCTAAAAATTAAAATAGAGAAATAATTTAAAAGTTCACCAGCTCACATAAAGGGTCTTACTTTTAAAAAAGAGTACTAAACTCTACTTTCATTTGGGTATTCCTCAGAAAAAGAATCACTAACTGGCTGAGATCCCATTTACCTGTGTAAATGTACAAAAAGAAATAAATTGAAATTACTACCAAAGAGTTTCTGAAAAAATACGTTTTATAGAGATGTCCAATCTACTGTTAATTCCTGAGGAGTTACTAAGAAGCTCCAATAAGTATCTGAAATTCCACGTTCTTGATCCTATTTCTCAAAATGCACAGCCCCCAATCGAAACCTTGAAATCAAAATCCAGTTAATTCTGAGGTTTTCCTTTTTATACATCATTACCTTTTTCCTTATAAGGAGAATTTCTTTAAAGAGATTAAAATATATATATTATTGCATTTAATCCCATAATGCCTAATAAACTGACTTATTTAAATGTATCTTAACAGTGGAGAGCAAGGGAACTTCTTGAGAAGAAAGAACAAAAGAAACAAGCAGCAAATAAAAGTGACCAGCTACATGACTGTCTGTAAATGTATTAATTCATCTTTCTGTTTTTGAAACCAGATGACAATCACCTGCTGTTAGGCCAGCTAGGAACTGTGAGATTTTAAAAAGCATAATTCATTCATTCTTCTTAGTAATTACCTTCAGAGAACTCTTCCAATTTTTCTCTGTGCCCTACAATTCAGTAGTGCCCCAGTTTGTCTGGTTCAGTTTTTGTCTGTAGATTTTAGTAGAAACTAATTGAGCTTGATAAGGGTCAGAAGGGCTGACCACTCCCAGCTGCAAGCAGGACCAGCCCCCACATTTATCTGGGTTTGGGTTTGGGTTGTGCTTTTACTTCTTGAGGACCCTTCCTCCTTTGGCTCCAGTCAGCAGATCCCACCAGGACCCAGGGACGAGAATTTCCCCACCACCTCCTGAGGCAGGCTCTCAACAGGCCTTAGTCATCCCAGGTACTTTAAATACCAGCAAACTCATTCTTTCCTGGCTTAAGGCATGTTTTTCCTATGAAGTAAAACAGAGATATTTCTATTGTCTATTTCTGTTTCTACTAAATCTGTAACTGTTTTTCCCTTCTGGCTCCACACTCCAGTATAAAGGGCTGGCCTTTGCCAGTACTCCCTTGCAGGGTGGGGTCTCCCTCCACAGGCTCTTGCTGAGCTTTCCCAGGTCACACAGCACTTGTCTCCCTTAGCCCACAATTTCCTTACCATTCATTTCTTTTATCCTGTGCACATGAAGCGAGGTGTCATTTAAATAGAGCACATTGGCCATCGACACGATTCCTTATTATTCATCCAGCAGGATGAAATTGTCATACCCCACGCTGGTATCTAAATATTTCCTTCAGATAATGACTGAATAGTCCTTGAAATTGTACCCATTATGCTTCTGACCCCCATTTGCCACCTGCAGTCATCATCTTCGTCCATCTGCACTCATCACGACTGTTCATCTTTGTCACATTTACAGCAAACAGTCTTGGAAGGAACAATGCACCAAGCACAATTGCAAAGATGAGAAACCAAACGGGGGGTGGGGCTGGGGGTGTCTCTAACAAAAGCCAGGTGTAGAAGTTATTAATTAACTGCAGAGATATGGCACAAATTACTCAAAGTACAATTTAAGTAATTGGCACGATGCATTTGCTTGATGCAGCTGAGAATTATGTGCTCCTACCTTTCCACTAAAGCACTACAGAACATAAAATTATTTAGGAAAGCATGTTCATTAAATTCTACCACATCATGCGTAGCAAGCCTTAACCAAAGCATTTAGAATAAAATATTCATATTTCAGATGATACAGGCAGTAAATTTTGACAGCATCCAATCTCAGGGACTGCAGTAACTATACTCAAGGCCCCAGAGTAATTGTGTTAATTGTTTCTTTTTAAAAGCAGTGCTTAAAAAG
The DNA here is from genome assembly GCA_013398075.1 of Notiomystis cincta. Taxonomy (NCBI): domain Eukaryota; kingdom Metazoa; phylum Chordata; class Aves; order Passeriformes; family Notiomystidae; genus Notiomystis; species Notiomystis cincta. Next base: position 69,859 of record VZRX01013237.1, on the reverse strand, counting down.
AAAAGCTTTAATTTGATCAGATGAAACTTAATGAAGGTGATTTAGCCTATAAAGTTAATCATCACTTTGGTGTCACTTTCACAGGATTTGGAGACTTTCCATTCTGAGGCAGGAATGCAAACTTCACGGAAAAGGGCACATCCGTGCTCCTCCACTATCGGCTCTGCAGATAAAGAAGAAGATGTAGTGTCTGATTCACAGGCACACTGCTTTTCCCAATTGCTTTATGATAAATATAATCTTCCTCTTCTTGGACTTATTTGTAGATAAGCCTCTATTCCACACACCTATCTGTGTGCTCTCCAGGCTCCCCAGTGTGTATTTCTGCGCTTTCTAGAGCATCTTTAAGGAGGGAAGGTCTATTAAACCCTCATCTGCTGGGCCAGGCTTCCCCCTGCACTCCCAGAGCCTGATCCACTGCCCACATTAAACCAGCACGAGGGTTTCCAGTCAGTGTGATATGCATTCACTCACATCCCTGAGTACTCACCTCTCCCCCTTTATGCAGCCTGCAGAGGATACAAGCCTTAGGAAGGCCACACACACAGCTGCAATAAGGACAAATTATTTCCCCCATTTTAAATTATCTTCCTGAAGTAAATGCAGCCTGGGCCATAGGAGCCAAAAGGACTGCCCAGAGATTTGCATGCTATTTCACTTTTCTAGCAACCAAAATCACCAGAGAGATCACGAGTACAGAAACTACAGTTAGAGTAGCTACATATTTTAAAACTGTTTTCTGCATCATGTCCAAAAGTAATTTCTTTTCATTACATTTATATTGGTAATAATAAAGAGGAAATAAGGTCTGGTGCCAAGGTAGATTATCCTGTTTCTGTAGGAGAGAAATTTGGCTTTGTGAATCCAGTTTTTGGTATCATACACATATGTGTTCCCAATATTCTCCTCCTTCAGCCAAACAAGCTGGCATGAGGGGGCACCCAGTATTATGTTTAATTAATTAGCCATGAACAGTAACTCCTTAGGTTTGCATTCAAACAAGGCAATTCCTGTTAGAACCCAGAATATCACATTTAGGTAGGAAAATAAGTTTCATGTTTGAGCTTTCTCATGTTTCCTCTTCTTCTTGTGTTTTCCACTGCTTTACTACCCAGTAAAATTAACCTGAACAGAAACACAGAGGGGCTTTCATCTACCAGATCCAGTTCAAAGTTGTCACATCTCAACTCTGAATTTTTTGCTTTTCTACATTCACATTCTATCAATTGCAAGCAACTAAAAGTGCAGGTTTGTGTATCAGATGGCTTTTACTTGTGAAATATATAACATTTTGATAAATACTATAATTTTAAGTGTTTCAAAGCCTTACTGTTAAAGCATTACTGTTAATGAGGTCATACAATAAAGAAATGGCAATTACAATGAATTTCTTTAAAGCTACTTTGCTTAGAAAATAAAATGCCTGCACAAATTTGCCAGTTAAAAATCAAAATTGTCATATACTACATGTAAGCCTTTAGTACAAATAGACAGATTTATGTTCAGGATAAAAAACGTTACCTGTCAAAAACAGTCATAAAAAATTAAATACCTGCTTAATGTGCAGCTTCAAGTATTGTGAATGTAGCATTCATTATCATAAATACAGTAGTATGATATAATTATGTATTCTGTAGTAAGTTTGTCAGATAACACAACTTGAAAATGGCACAACTAAATCAAATATGTTCTACTTACCTACTGAGTGTTAGCAAAATTGCACATAAAAAGGCTTCTTTGCAGTCAATTTTAAGATGCTGCAACTTTGTGATGGATTTTATTTTATTTTAGGATTTTATCATCAGTTTACCAACTGGTTTTAGAGCTTTTACCAGCATGAGAGTATCTTCATATCCAAATACAAATGGATGAGTTGTTGTGTGACTCATCAATCTTATTAATGTTTCTCTTCATCACACACACACTGACCAAGTGTGCCCATCTTTTTCCACTGTCCTGGGATTCACAGTTTAGGCAAAGGCAAGGCAAGTCTTTACAAACCAAATAACTGAAATAGAAAAGCAGGGCAAGACTCTGAAGGCCACTTTGCATTGGTTTGTCCTGGTTTGGGCTGGGATAAAGTAAATTTCCTTCCTAGCAGCTGGCACAGTGCTGTGTTACCCCACCAGTGAGCAGGCTGGGCGTACACAAGAAGCTGGGAGGGGTCACAGCTGACTCCAACTGAGCCCAGGGATATTCCAGACCACAGGGACAGTAAATAAACTGGGGAGAAGGGGGGACACTGCTCCAGAAAGCGCTGGCATCACTCAGCAGGAGGGGANGACCAAGTGTGCCCATCTTTTTCCACTGTCCTGGGATTCACAGTTTAGGCAAAGGCAAGGCAAGTCTTTACAAACCAAATAACTGAAATAGAAAAGCAGGGCAAGACTCTGAAGGCCACTTTGCATTGGTTTGTCCTGGTTTGGGCTGGGATAAAGTAAATTTCCTTCCTAGCAGCTGGCACAGTGCTGTGTTACCCCACCAGTGAGCAGGCTGGGCGTACACAAGAAGCTGGGAGGGGTCACAGCTGACTCCAACTGAGCCCAGGGATATTCCAGACCACAGGGACAGTAAATAAACTGGGGAGAAGGGGGGACACTGCTCCAGAAAGCGCTGGCATCACTCAGCAGGAGGGGAGCAATTGCATTGTGCATCGCTTGCTTTCTATTTTCTGTTAATTTTATTAATAATTATTATTATTATATCTTACACTTCTGTCCCATTAGACTGTCCTTATCTCAAGCCACAATTTTTACAATTTTTTACCCAGTTCTCTTCCCTGTCCCCTTGGCAGGGGTGAGGAGGAAGCAAACCATTCTGTGGGGTTGAGCTTCCTGCCAGTTTAAACCACCACAGCTTCCAACATCAGCAAAATTTACTTCAGGGACAAAAGAAAGTGGTTTGTACCACACTTCTTATACTAAATAAAAAAAAACCAGTCCTGTTAAACTAAAATCAGAGGTAAGAAACTGTAGGAAATATAATTGTTTTCTTGTGAACTAGAGAGGCAGAACCAGGGCAAACTTAAAGTAACTAATCTTTCAAACAACTTTTCTTTGACATTACATGAGTTTTACTTCAATCAGTCTAGGCCCTAATATGGATCCTTGGGATGTCAAGTAGGTCTGACTTTTGCTTTCCACTCAGACTCCTGTGCCCTTGACTGTTCTCTCAGTAGCAGTGGAAAGGCACAACTTCTGCTGCCTCACCTTTCAGCTGGAGTCATTTTCTCTGCAATGATCCCCTCTCTGCCTCTCCCCAGTAGGGATCTGCCCTCACAGCCTTGTGACACAATGCTTGTTCACCAGGGGCATTTTTAACTGTTCTTCAGAAATCCAGAGCTGCACCTGCTGTCTGGGGTGGTCTGAATTTTCTGCTCCTTCCCTTGCTTCCTCCCTGCAAAGTCAGGTTTTGATCATTCCCTTGTTCTCTGGCTCCCAGCTTCTTTCATGTCAGCCTGAACATATTCTCACAGTGCCTCTTTATACCTTGTGACGTCTGAGTGGAGCATCTCAATAGGACTGGGAAAGCTGTGTTAACACAAGGAAATAGCCTAATTATGATCACCATCATTTCCATTCCTTCTACTTGCAAAACTGATCCTGGGGTGACAGTCCCATTCTATTTGACACATATACACAAAACATTCAGCCAAAAGACATCTCTGTAAAAGAGGCTGTAAAAATGGGTTCTGAAAAATCACTTGTAGGTTCTTCTTGATTTAAAGAAAGATACCTCATTTATTGAGACATCAATAATATTCAGGATTTTTCTTGAATTTTTTTAACTTCTAAAAGCAAATTTATATTTGAAACAGGGCAAAGAGTGATCCTCCTATGTGCATAAAAAACCATAGCATAAGGCTGTAAAAGTACATGGAAGAAAACAGAGGAAACTGAGCATACACACACATTTAAAAGTTATTTACATAAAAGCTAATATTTACTTCCTAATTCCATTATGACCATAATAAATCAAACCTAGGTATAGATATCCATGAGATACAGGCCACAAGCATCTGTGAATACCTACTGCCCACAAAGCACAGTAACACAACTCTTCCCATCAAAGGAAATGCTGGGCTTAAACATCTTCAGAAAACAAGCACACAAATTTCATCTTTGTAATACAAAGGAAGGGTCTAAATTATTTTTACCTCAACATTCACCCTGTCATGATCTTGTTCAAATAGAGTGAAGAATTAAAAAAAAAAAATTCAAAAGTATTGAAAATCCAGAGACTCTCTTCATAATGTTGCAGCTAAATTATGAATTAAAACCATTCCATTATTATGCCACACAATTGAGGCCTACTGGGGAAATATTGGCACACTACGAATTAGAGTTGTAATAATACAATTCTTGATTTCTAATACTTAAAATTTCCCTCATGGTGATTATGGTAAGAATAATAATAATAATAATGTGCAATAACAGTAATTAATCTGATTAGTTCATTAAAATGATGATGGCTATTAACACTATAGGTCATAAATTAAGACAAGACCTTCTCTGAACATTAATAGAGATGAAATATGTTTTCCTCTGCACAATGGACAAGGCACCAGCTGCTTCTTTGGTGAAAAAAATAGCAGGATGATTATCTAAAGATGCAAATGGAGTTTCTTTCACTACCCACTGTGAAGGTTGAATATCAATGACACAAAAATAATTTCTCCTCAGATGGAAAGGAAACAGTCAGAGCCCAGTGCAGAGGAGGGGGAGCTTTTCATTTCCCAGTTCAAGCCCTATGACCTGACAGCACTTCCCCTGCCCTACTGCTCCTCCTTTGTCCCCTTCCTCATAAGAAACTTCTATGTGAAATGCCAGATTGATTATTAAACTTTTACTAGTACATTTGCATGCTCTCTACAATATATTTATGGTGTTTCATTCATGAGCTTTTGAGTATTCATTTGTATGCATTAACTCTACCTATGTGAAACATCATATGTGATAATAAATACGTATCTTGGTATGTGGACGTGAAAACCTTGTGCAAAGTTGCAGAAACATATGATAAATCAATTATTTATGTCCTTTTTATTGCCTCACTGGCCAGATAATTCTGTGTTCCCTGGAGCTTTAACATTCCAATCCAGTGAACAGATTACAACATCCATCATTTGCTTGAAATCCACATGCCAAATAAATATTTCTTCCATCTGCCTGTAATGTGAAATGTCACCTCTTTTCTACCAGCACTGTTATGATTCAGTCTGGAAAGAGCTCCAGGTTTCCCTGCTATAAAAGCTTTGGAGTCTAACCCAGGCCAAGGAAACTGATGCCATCAAGACAGGACATTCCAGTGCCCTGCTCACACCTACTCCAAGCCTTTTGAAGAACCCAGATTATCTTCCTTGAAAACAGGGAATCCACATGCAAAATATTTTGTCACAAATACATATGACTGCAATCCATCCTTTCCTGGGTTTCCCAGGAAAAAGCCACTGTGTGACACTGCCCATGGAGGTCAGCCTTGTGTACCCTAAACAGTGCCTGCTCCTCACACCCCAGAGCCAGCTGGAAAATCATAGCCCACAGGGAGCAGCAGGACAGAGGGGAGAGCAAAGTGGAACCTGCAGAGAGATTTTGCCAGATGACAGAATTTGCAGAGACCACTGACAGAAGAATGGTCACAAAGAATAAAGTCCTCTGAGGCTTCTGGGTTAGCAGACCTGTGGCTGACCTCAAGCCAAGTGACCATTTAGCCTGTTTGCAAAGTTATTTAACACTCTCACAGAGGGTTTGCTTCTTCATAAACAAACATTCTATTCAGAAAACATGTTTACTATATCCTGAGTTGCATCTTTCACATATTTCTGCTGGCAAGCCTCAAAAGTGGGGTTCTATTCCTAGATGGACAAAGGCCATTTGCCCAGCTCCCTCCCAGAGCAGCCCTTCTGTACCATGGCTACTCCTTTGCCAGCTTCCAGATATGTGCTTTGGGATGATAAAATCTTAAATTCTCTTATTTTATAATTTCCTACCCTAACAATTGAGGTTAATGTCAGCTGACACAGAAATGAGTGAACCCATATGAACCAAATATGACCAAACTTTAGGAGCTCCCTATCCAAAGAATAACATGATAAAAAGAAATCATGTAAAAACTTGTAAGGAATTAAAATAAAACTTCAGCTGGGAAATGGCATCTGATTTTACTTTTAAATATAAATCCAGAGAAGTCACAAAACAGGTAACTATTGAAATATAATAATTAGTAAGAATTCATGGATGCTGTCTAGGCATGGATTTATTTTTTTTAATGTGGAACTTCAGTGGCAGTCTTAAGTTAGAAAAAAAGTGGTTATTTTCTGTGCATTTTTAAAGGAAATAATGAATAATTCAATTTTAAGGAAGGAAGCATAGGAACAATTGACTCAATCTTTCCTTTTCACTGTATTATTTATGCTGGCCTTTATTTCCATAAGAGATAAACCTCTCTTTAAAGAACTAACACCTCCAGAACAATTGTTTTTAATTACAAAATCTCAAAATATTTTCCTAGGACTGAGTCTCATTTTGTGAAATAAGCTTGATAAAAAAATAGGAAAAGACAAAAAAGCCTAACATTTGAATAACATTCAATAACAATTTTGGCCAAAGAGTTACAGACTATTAGCATTTTTCTTCCTATGAGCTGTTCTATTTACAGGAAGAAAAATATTGGTCTGTGGAAAATGGGGAAAAAAATCTCAATCTCTGAAAAAACACAGAACTTTTAAGTATTCTGCTCTATGCCATCATTTTCCTTGGCCTTACCCTTGTCAGATCCTGGGTGCTATTAGAAAGGTAAACTGAGACAGAGGCAAATTTCTTCTCCAATTCATGATTGCTTTTCACTCTGCTTTATATTGTTCTTAATAAGCCAACTACAGTTCATGCTCTATAGAGAGTGTACTGTAGTTCTTCCTTGTAAAGAAACACAATAGCTATGAGGGATAAAAACTTCCCCATCCCTCCAAATTATAAGCAAATTGTTCTAGGTCATAAGATCTTGTTTCCAAAATAATGGCTTTGGTATTCATTCTTTTATTTTCCTTCTTTTTTTTTTTTTTAGTTTTCTTTTTTGGTGTTAAGGTTCATGTTTGTAACTTCTCTGGAACAATGAGAAGCAAAAACAAACACAGCACTTTAAAAAATGAAAGCTGGCTCTTGCAAAACACTACCACCCTGGCAGCTGGAGCTTTATAAATAATATCAAATATTGCAAGGAAATAAAAAATGAGAAAATAATTATTAGAGAACATTAAAGACAAGCTGCCTTAGAGGAGAAAAATTTTGTCAGCAAAATCCAGAAGTTGAAGAGGACCAACCAACCGCTTCCTCTTGTCTCACATCCTGCACTTGTAACTTCATGGTTATTCCTGGGATTTGCATGCTAGTCAGCACTACTTGCAAACATTCAAGAAAAATTACAGAACCTTTGTCAAGAATCTAGTTTTAACTCTGGTATTTTCTGTCTACATCTTCAAAAAAATGCTAATATCCAGGCTAGACATTGATGAGGTCTAAAAATCTTACCAAAAAATACCTGTGTTCACTTGGAGAAGTTTTACCTCCCTGACACTGGATACAGAGATATCTCAGAAAAAAGAAGCTCACTGAAAGTTTATGCATAAATAGCCCTCATTTATGTCTTTGCTGGTACAGCTGATCTCATGAGGACGATGGAATGTCAGAGAAACAAAGAGTGAGAACTGCTTACAACACCTTCAACACAATGATTTCTTCCTCTAGCCCACATATCTCAGAAACACCCCTGGCAGGTTCCCCTTCGTTCCTCGTGCTCCTGCTCAGTCCAGTTGTTTGCCCTTGCTCCACTCCAGTCACAAAAACCACACAAGGTTTCCTGGCCTGCTGGGGGGCAGAGCTGCTCCAGCCCAGTGACAGAGAGCCTCTGGCTCCAGAGGGAAGGAGTGAACTGCAGAGCTCTGTTCAGTGACTGCCAGTCACAGTTCTGCAGCTTTGGGTGAGGAGCTGAAACACTCCTGAGCCTGTCTGGGTCCTCTGCATCACTTCAGGTCACTCAGTGCAGGCCTGTGCCATCACAACCACACTACACTTCTGCTGGGCAGCTGGACCACCCTTTTTCTATCCCATAAAAAAATATTGCCTTCAGTCAGGACTTTGGCATGAACAGCAAACTGGAAATCCTGTGCTAAGAACTTCCAAGAAATCAGGATTTTTAAAAGGCAGGTGCTGGGCACTTTCTAAGAACCTTGGAAGGATGCTCAGGGTAGGCACTGCTGAGGTGGCTCAAGTCAGTGGTCAGATTTGAACACCTCATGCCTCATTTGGAGAGGGAGCCAGCTCAGTGTGGTGATGAGCTGTCACATCCACTGCCGGAGCTGCAGGGATCCTTGGCACAATTCCAAGGTTAAGCACAGCCAGCACAGGCACCCTCTGGGGCTCCTGCAGCAGCCCCCTGTTCCACTGCACTCCCTGACAGCTCAGCCCATGCAGCCTCTCCAAGGAAAGTCTTTACTCATTTAATTTCAGGGGGAAGCAGAGCATTCTTTCCAGCCTGTCCTTTCCTAGATTTTGCTCTCTGTGCTATAGAAATTCCTTGTTGATTCCCATGGGGCTGAGCACATGGTCAGACAGAGAACACCTCAGCTAAGGTCTGATTTTTTGCATAGTGACACTCTCTGATTAGATTAAGTTCTGATGTTTGGCTGTCAGAATTCATTCTATTAGAGAAGACTGAGCATACATTGCATAGCTGTGTAATAATGATAACTTTTTAAAATAAACATTTTGCATATAAAAACAGTAAAAAAAAAAAAATCCACTTTTTTCTGGCTTAAAACCAAAACATTACTTACCCCTCCTGCACTAGAAAACAAATAAACAATTGAAAGGAAAAACAACTCTGCTTCTGGGAAAAAATATTTCTTTTTTTTTAATCAAATTCATGAATTTTAATCACTAAGTGCCTTAATGTGTGAAGGGAAAATGACAATTTTCAGAGCTCTTCTCCCTGGAAGGATATTACATTATATCTTTTCCATTCTGAATGTCCCAGGCATATTTTACAAGTGCCTACTGATACTTTAAAGTTAGGATTGAATCCTGTATTTAAATTGCAACCTATCTCCAGTTTCAGGTCATTGAGATACAAAAGGTCATGATATTTGCCTTTCATTTTTCTCCTCTCAGAATACTAAAACTTGAGACTATAAAGAAGGCTGTCTGAAATATAATTTCTTGCCAATTGCATGAAGAATATACAGTGATTAAGTAAGTAGTTTGACCTGAGTTGTTTAATCCTATTCACCTAGGATCACCTTCAAAAATTTGGCTTCTCAATGCAAGTATGAATATTTTAAAGAATACAGGAAAAGATTCAAGGTGAAAAACAGCCATGAAAGATGGGAATCTGCTTCATCTTTGGGTCAAAAACATTGTCTCTGAATAAAAACAATGAAAAAAATATGTAAGTGACTTTGGCATTCAGCAGAGAATATATTATTTTCAATGTGGGACCTGAGAATGTAAAATGTGATAAAAGAGAATCTAAGTTAGATGGACTCTCTCCTCCCATCCTCAAAAACTTGCAGACAGGTTTCTGAATAAAGCTTTCAATCCTAATTCCACACTTTCAATCCTAATTCCCTTTTTACTGTCCTACTAGTGAAGAAAGTAGATCTTGCATCTACTTTAAAGCTGCTTAACCCCTCCAGATGGATGTGAAGAGGTCACAGTGCAAATGACATTCAGAGGCAGCATTTCTAATGAAATTATTAGATTCACCAATTTATAGGAAGTGAAACAGACCATTATCATCATCCAGTCTGACCTCCTGCAGATTGACAACCATAGATTTTACCAACTTCTTCCTGAAGTCAGCCTGTTATATCTAGTCCAGCTATTCTATATCTTTTGAAATATGCCCATTTTGATTTTGGCACATTAAGGAATGGATTTTCTGACTCATTTCTCAGTAAATTTTCGACTGGGCAGACCAGTCTCACGACTAAAATGCAATGCCTCAGTTCTAGGACAACATCAAGTCCCTTATTTTTCATGTACTATCAGTACACTGTCAAAACTTTGCAGATCACTTTTGCCAACAACATATTCATGCCTCAAAACAAAAGCTGCCTTTCAGCATCCCGTAGTAGGGATCCCTCAGACTCAAAATAGTCCATAAAAGTTGCTGTGGCAGGAAGTACAGGGAGAGTTCCTGCCCAGTTCAGCTCCCCAGCCAGGCTCAGGGGACCAGCCAGCTGCCATGGGACACTGAGCCTCTTGTGCTCCTCACCTTTCCTTTGCCCACACCAGGGGCTCAGGGCACACCTCAGGGTTTCATTATATGCAGCAATATGCAGACACATCCCAAAAATACAGCCTTGTCTCAAAGTAACAGCACTGGCTGCTCCCACCAGACCTCAGTGACCCACACCAGATCTCTGCTGGGAGACATCTCATCCTCCAAACACCAAACACATGAAAGTGTGTCTTTCCTGACACTTCCACACACATGTACATCCACAGCATCCACAACCCAAAAAAGCAGCTCACAGCTGTGACACTTGTTCCCTTTCCTTCCACTTCACCCCTTCAGGTGTGCTCACAGGCCACAAGGCAGTGTCTGAGCTGCTTGAGCTTCCTTCTTTTCCCCTCTTCTTTACCCAGCTCAGAGGTGAGAGAGCAGCCCTGCAGGGGGCAGAGAGGGGAGGCTGCTGGCAGGAGGGGAAGGGGAGCACAGCAACACCTGGCCATGCACAGGGGCTCCAACACCTTTCCTCTGGCAGCATCCTGGAGGTGGAACTCACCCCAGGAACCCGTGGGCACACAGGAACAGAGAGAGGGCTGTGGCACTCCCTGTTCCCTGCCACACTCAGGGAGCCAAACTGGTGCCAAGCCCAGTGTGGGCAGCCACAAAATCATCAGAACCCATCAATTCCTTCAGGAACTTCCTGAATACCCTTGGAGGAACATCCAGACTGCACTCTCCAGCCAGTAAGGGCCTTCTATTTACACAGCTGTGGATGTCCAAAGATAAGTGGTTTTATTTTTTTATCTGCTTCTTTTGGAGAGATAAAGTATTCAGCAGGTTGACAGAGCTTTCAGCTGCAACTCTCTTGCTTCCTCACTCTTAATCCTAATAGCTCATCAAGATGCAGCTTGCCAAATCTGCTTCTTCTCCTCCTCCCCCATCATTTCCATTGTCCCTTTCAGCATCCAGGGTTTTAAAGAGTTTCTGCTGATGGGATTTAGAGGCAAGACACTCATAAGTCTGCTGCTAATGTTACCTACTGATTTTTCATCCCAAATCAGTATCTTCTCCCCTTTAAATAGAAGTTGTGTCATTACCAGCTATTTGTTTTGTAAAATTTGAATGGGACTTTGTGCTGTGACTGCCAACCTAATGCCTCCAACTACTGAAACCCACTTCACTCTTTTCATAAACATCACCTACAAATATCTATTTAACTCCCCTGAATAAATTGTCCAATCATCTTGTGCATTTGTGATCTTACTTTTATGCAGAAGCTGCAATTTATTCCCATTAAAATCTTGTTACAGAGGATTATTTTCAATTTGTTGAAATTTAGCTTCTGTGCTAGAAAACAGGGAAGACCATGATGGACCTACCTTCCAGGATGCTTGTCTGCATTCATGCTAAGGGTATTAAATGGATTTACTTCCTCAAAGAGGAGTTAGAAGGGAGTTAAAGATAAAAGGAAGAAGGTTAGTTTGAAACTGAAGGACTGAGGGTTTTTTAACAGTTTTAGGAAAAAAGGAAAAATACAAAACCTAGTTTATGCCAAAATTTCCTCCCACCCTTGGCTCCACTGTAGGTTATATAGGTATGCTACATTTTCAAGTAATTTATTATTGAAAAAGAGACTATTAATTTGTTTTCTGTAAAGAGATAAAACACATAAATAACTCTCCATTCTTTCACTTTGAAGTGTCAGGTGTCACTTTACAGTGTGAAGTTTGTTAGCCTTAAAAGTCTTTTTCTTCTTTTGCTTTGTGCTACTGCTCTTTTTATCATGTGTCACATTTATGGAAATTTTAACTAACATTTCAGAGTGCCCTGTTTATACCACAGATGGTGTATTATTAATTTATATATTTATTTTTATTTACTGTTTTCTCTTTTCTGACTCAGAAGTTTAATGAGCTTTCCCACACCTCATACCCAGGGAAAGTAAGAAGACTGAAGAGGGCACATAAAAAGCAGTAGCTGATTCTATAGCTGTTAAATGTGAAATATGCTATTTATAACAGAGAAAATGAAGCCTGTGGCCACTATAAAAATGCTCAAAGTGAGGAAGAGTTGTGGGGAAGAGTAACTTCTTCACAAGCCATCCTGCTAAATTTAACAGGAATTCCTGTGGAAAGACTGAGTGCAACAACTGAGTGACTACAATGTAGTAACACATCATAAAATCAAAACTCTTTTGGGTTGGAAGAGACATTAAAGCTCATCCAGTTCCACCCCAGCCATGGCCAGGGACTCCTTCCACTCTCCCAGGTGCTCCAAGCCCCATCCAGCCTGGCCTTGAGCTCTCCCAGGGATGAGGCATCCACAGCTCCTCTGGGCCTGCCAGCCCCTGTGGGAGCCTCCTGTGGCATCCACCACGTTACCTGGGCTGTCCCAGGCAGGACAGGAGATGCTCCACACACCTGTGCAGCCCTCCCTGCACTGACACTGCCTCTGCTTCTGACTGCAGAGCCCTTGATGCCAAACTGGAGCCAGTGTGCTGTGCCTCTGTTCACACATCAGCTGGGCAAGGATGTCTCCTGTACTGCTCCCTTAACTCTGCAGCTATTTCCATTCCCCCCCATGGCTTCAAAGTAGTCAATAAGCAATTGATAAATCTTCTGTCGCCTTGGGCAATTAATAGGAGTTACACAGCATTGACTGCATCAATTCTCATGTATGTGAAAAGAAAAAAAAAATTGATTTCACAAATTTACTGGTACCTATTGATTTAGTGCCTCTTCCCCAGGCTATTCCCATTTAATGCTTTTGTGAAGTCATTGAAAAAAAAAATCCAAGACGGTCAAATAAAATCTGTTTCTTCAGAGCTTTATCTGTTACATTATTTTGCAAGTATCTTTAGCCTCAGCAATATGTTTTCAGGCTGAGCTTCAGGCTTGTAAGATTTTCATCATCTAGAAAGTAAGCATAAACAAACTGACCCAACCAACCATTAAGTGAGGGTGTTTCGAAGGTTCAGGGTCCTTTTAAAAAGTGAAAATTCCACCTACAAAAATCCTTACTGAGATTTCACAGGCTCAAGATGAGTTTATAGACAAATCAAAGTACTTGTCTATCTAACCATCCAATTTGCATCTGCATGCATCTGATTGGCAGCTGAATACTATGAACATCCATAAGAATTGTTAGTCCAAGCAGCCTTTTCCTAGGACTGAACTTCTAGCAGAGGATCACAGAGACAAATGCAGCAAAAGTAAACTGAATATATCAAAAAATAGCAGGCTTTTGGGAAATTTGTCCTCTTGCACCTGTAGCTCACAGCTCATCACCCACATTTGTGAATGCACAATAGGCAGAATAGCAAGGAAAAATCACTTTTCTATTTTTTTTTTTATATTACCTCATTTTTTGTTAAAAGTAACATTGAATGGGAAGTCATTTGGTTCTGCATCCTCTTTAGTCTCATCCACTTCAGGCCTTACAGTCAGCAGTGCAGGTTTGATCTCATTGTCAGTGCAGGGGTACTCAGTGAACACTTTTGTTTCTTTCCTATAGAGGCTCCTTCCTAGAATCTCCTGTCAGGACCAACCAACAACCTCAGGTTGCTGCAAGGAGCAGCTAAAATGGGATTTAGAATTCTCAACAAGGTACCAGTCCTCCTCTTTTCAAAGGGATGACTTACGCCCTACTCTTCAAACATGGAAGTAAATTGACATATTTTCAACATTTTTTTAAAAGGAAATAAATCCTACAGGGTGTATGGATGTAAGTGCTGTGCTGAGCTGTGAAGGGAGGGAGGATGAGAATCAGCAGGGTTCCTACCTACTTTGAAAGTTCAGTAGACTGTCTTTTGGAGCAATATTGCATCCAGAATTCAAAACCTCAAGTCAAAAATCCAAGTGTTACTTTGCTTCCATGGAAGTGGAGCCTCTGTGCATCATCTCCTACACACAGCAGAGTGTGGTAAGAATGTGTCTGCAGTCATAACCTGAGACCACCAAAGATGATCCCCCCATATGCAAGTGCTAACCTCATATAAATCAAAAGATGCTTTAAGGTCTCTGGATGCATCAAACTTGATTTGTTCTCCACCCCAGGCCCTGGTACCTTTGCTTGTTGGGGAAGGCTCAGTCTCTGCTGAGAAGCCTTTGCTGTGTCTGAGCACACATCTGGTCCAATTGGCCCCAGAAATCCACTTGGTGCAATGTCTGTCCAGGGATCAAACCATCTGCATTCAGTGTCTTCTTCTGGGAAACAAAAAAAAGGAACAGATGAATTTCAACAGATTCTGTTTTTATTGCCTGTATAGAGCAACAAGATCTCTGAAAAATGAAATGAGAACTCACAACACTGTTATTTATAAAGGCACCTTAAGTACCAAGGTAAACTTTAATATGTGAATTACAGTACAAGGAACCAGAAATAAAAAAACCTATATATTCCAACTGTGTAAGAGATATCAGAAACTCCATATGCATATATCAATTGTGAGAGAACAATCAAAGTAAGTTTTAATAGAAACTAACAAACTGGAATTTAACAGGATGACTTATCAGCTTGACATCCACCAAGTCAATGATCCCATATCTGAGTAAAGACAACTAATTATTTAAGCAGTGTTGTTGTAGTGACAGTGTCAATCCCATAGAATGTTTCCATTTTTCTTTAGACAGAATAAAGGATCCCTATTTATTATTCTGTTGTATTTTGCTCTGTATTGACTCAAGTGATTACAAGATGCAGAACAGGAAGGAAGCATCATTAAAGGCTGCACTCCAAAATTTGTGACTGCCTTCCCAGGAAGAAAGGTTTAACTCTTTTTTGAAATACACAATATCTTCACCATTGCTAAAAAACAGAACACGACCCAGAGCAGGACCATGAGCTTATGGTCTCAGCAAACACAAACCAGTATCACTGTTTTGATGAAAAGAAAATTAACATCAGGCTGTATCCTATCATGCTGAATTTATAACAACTGAAAATAGCCAGTTGGTGTGTTTAGGTGCCATACATTTTGGAGCTATTTATCAATGAAAAAGTGTAAGAATTGTAGAACTAAGCCCACACCCTTTTTGGTATTTAAAGCCCTTGCTCCCATTGAAATGAAACTCCATTTCCAAAAAGGATTAATATGCTCAAGAAACAGTCAGATAATTGGAAAATAATTGCATGCTAAAACTCTACTAAGAACAAAGAAAAAGTATGTTACACCTATCATGTAATTCACTCACAGTACAAAAGAAATTACATTTTAATGGTATTACAAATATTGCATTTATTCAGTGTGTATGATTTATTATTAAAAAGTAAAATGAAATATTCTGTTTAATCAAATGTATTCAAAGTAGCTTCCTTGGCCAAAAACGTAAAACCCAATTTTCTTTATAGCTCTCCATGGAGATTCCTGTGCTCCTGGTGAGCACTGCAGCTCTGCCTGGCACCACTTCCCCTGTGCCCAGCAGCTCCTCACTCTGCTGCCTCTGCCCCCGAGCCAGCTGTGCAAGGAACCCACTTTGAAACTCACTGAGCTGAACAGGAAGATCTGCACTGATTTCTCTGAGCTCTGGACCAGCCTTCTCCAAACAGCAAGTACCAATTAAAATGTTGATGCAGACACCATTGATTCTGAAGTTTTAGTTTTCCATGTAGATCAGCAGTCTTAAGAACCAACTCAACCTTTTTTTTTATTTCAGAATCCTATATTTTCTGTGTAAATCAATAATAAAAATAGTTGAAAACCCTCTTTATTTACAAAACTCTGATATAGATTTGAAGGATTTCTGAGAATAAATGAAGTTTTCAGATTTTTTTAATCTCTGGAATCAGTTTCTAGCAGCACTGATGCCAGAGACCAGGAGAGAGAGTTTTCTGACTAATGGACTCCTTGGCCAGCTCCAAGAAGCCGGTTAGGAAGAGCAGGAGCAGCACAGCCGTGGCACTGTGGCATCCTGAAGGAGTTCCCTCCAGGCAGAGCAGGCTCTAAAGAGTCTGACTCTCCTGGGCAGCTGGCCAGAGGTGAGGCAGGCACTTGTGGAAGTGCCACGTGGAGCTGTGCTAAGATGGGCTGCTGCTGCCAATGTCAGCACCTCCTAAAACTCCCTTTGCCACAACCATCCCTTAATTTATTCCTTTCATTCACCTTTTCCCTCCTCTGTCTTTTCATGGCCTTCAGCTGAAGCCAGCCCACTTCTCATTATTGATCTTATGTTCATTTTTCCATTTACAAAGTTTCTGCAAGGATATATTTTGTATTGTGAAAGGAGAAGTCTGCTTGATGTGTAAAAAGAAAATAAGAACTTTCAATTCTGGCTGAAAACCTTATCAACATCAGATACTGAATTGTCATTCAACTGTTACCAAAGTTCTAGTAAACATCTGTAAAATCTGGGGGTTCTAAACTATGGTGGTACCTTTTAGTTTATTCAGTAGAAGTGAGTATATGTTGTACAGATTTACAAAAAACAAACAAACAAACAAACAACACCAAAACAACCACACAAGCAAACCAACACAAACCCATCAAAACCAAAGCACATTTTAGGACTTCTCAGTAAAAAATTTTCCAGGGAGTTGGGGTTTAAAGATATTAACTAGTTGCTACTTCAATTGACATTCTTTGTCAGCAATTTAAAAATTTGTTGGCATAGGAAGAATATAAGAGAAATGGATTGTTGGAGAGGTAATCTCAAAAACAAAGTGAAAAACAGGCACACATGAAAGGAAAACTAAAGAACTAGAGAATAAAAAAGAAAGCAGATGCCTTAATGCATAGTTTTTTATGCTGAATATTTTCCAAATGAAAGATTCAGGTATTAATGTTTTATTGTTGTGGGGATTTCTAGGTGTAAATCAAAAGAATGAGCTACTGCATACTACATCAAGTGGGTTAATTTTCCACTAAAATAAAGTTAGTGATTTCAAGAGCAATGTGAAGTCTGACTGTGTTAAAGACAACTTGGTTATCAAACAGTTTGATTACATTTTGGTTGTTGTTATGAGACTCCTTCTGCATATTGATTTCATATGGTGCTTGCAATTGGTACTCCCAAAAAAAGTCTTGTGCATTTTTGACCTGGAACAGCCCCACTCCAGCAGCAGGAGCCCCTGAGAGAGGAGGAAGATCCTCCCTGTTACTATCCAGTCACTTTTATTTTCCCTTCTTTCATGTTCTTTTATACAAACACAGAAAATACCAGTTTTGCCTTTTATCCATCCCCATGTTCCAGGTCCCACATCATCTTGCCACAGAGATCATCCACCATACTTTATTTTCTAGCCCCTCCTTTTAACTCACTGTACTGCAGCTGCTAAGGTGCTCCTGGCTGCTGGCTCCTGCTGTAGAAACTAGAGGAACAGTCCACAAATTTAAATTCAAATACCTGTTGAGTAAACAAAATCCTAATACAGAATGTAACAGTTCTTTAAGTATTCTGTAAAATGTTTTTCGTGGACCAAACATCACTTTATTGGAAATTTTTCCTGACAAGAAAAATAGACATTCTACTGTTCAACATCCAAAGCTGTACTGAGGGCAAGGTTCAGCCCTCATTTGATACATTAAATCCTAAACAAAAATAAAGCAAAACCTCTTCCACTACAGTTTCAGAAAGAGTTGTGCCTGGGAACTGACAGTCCCTATCCCAGCCTTCCTGCATTTTTTTGGGCTTTTCAGGTGGGATTATCTAACTCTCCTCGCAACTGAATGCTGACATCTCTTTTTGCAGGGCCAAAGACAAAGATAAATGCTAAAGTGAAGTGGAGTAAAGAAAGATATTGTGGTTAAAAATATTGAAAAGAAATCTAAATGTTATTTTTCCTCTACTGAATCAGCTGATTGCAGTTCCATCAAACTCAGAGAAGCAGCACTCACTGTTTGTTGGGTTATCATTACAAAACATCCCTAGAGTAAAGTAGGTCATGTAGCAAAAATCTGATGAAAATTGCTGACATTTGGGTTACAAAATAACAAATATGTTAATTCAAAAGGCAAAGTCCACCAGAGCTTGCCTGAATCCTAAATAGTTCCCATCAACTCTAAGGAACGAGAGGCTGAGTGTATTGCAGTTTCTGTTATCCTGTGCCTTCCTGAGATTAAATCTGTAGTCATTAGTTCCACCTGGAAAAACAACCAAGTTTTCTGCTCCTCTGCATTTCCTTGGATGGGAAAGGATGGCAAACCAAACCTTGGGGTTTACTTTGTGTTTTGCACTTGAACCACGTGAGGCACATCCTCTCCCTGGCCAGTGGCAGGAGAGAAACCATTCTTTGACAGCTGCTGCCCTTGTCTCTCTGGTCTGGTAACAGGTGTCTTATTTTCCAGATATTGTGAAAGCCATGTTGGATCTCCATCCTCCTATAGAAAGTAGTGGCAATGCCTACTGTTAAATACACAAAAACAGAACCTACATGAGTTAGAGGTATAAATCCATTTTGTCCCCAGAACCAATCTTTTTCCTCTAGTCAATCTTTGCTTTTCTTGTATGTAGAGTCAACAATGGTTTTTCTCTCCTATTTGTTCTTTTTATTTCCTCTATCTTCATTTTGGTATAGTCAGTCTCTTCATCAATTTAGCTTCAATAGCACACAAGTCTGAAAAACTTGTAACCACAGATGGCCATGTTTTGGCTTTTGTGATAAGAGAGAGTCTCCTAGGCCTCATTTTAAAAGGATCTTTCTTAATGAATTTTGTAGCTTATGGTTTTCATTCAGTGCTTTTCTTTCAATGTTATAACAAATGCTTGTCAGTAAGGGGAATTTGCCACTGAATCCTTGATAATGCCCTTTATTCTGCAGTTCTCTGCAGATTTGGAGTAATCCAGTTCTGTATTTGTTCAATTAATGCCACTGTACATTTCATGCTGGTCATCCAGTCATCTTAAGCTCCTCAGTGAAATAAAAGGAGCTTAATTTTCTATTGCCTTTGGATTTGAAGGTTTATAAATAAAAGATAAAGAATTAATCCTTGATCAGTTTAGTCAAAACTGCTTTCTTTACATGATATCAATGCCATAATTTCTGCAGTTTTAAAATATATTCAAATCATGGTTCAGCCTAAAGTCATGGGAAAAAACAAGAGGTACATGCACATTTTGCATCAAAACAGGTGAACAACTATTTATTGAATGGCAGAGCTTGGTGAGGTTTAGCTTTGCTAAAGGCAGCATTTGTCCATGAACACGGTAAATTTTGCAGGTAGAGATACAGATAGATATATTTATTTATTTATTCAGGGTTGGGAGAACCCCTAAGCAGGTTCTGGCTTGAGTCTCTTCCCAGCACAGGGCACAGCAACCAGCACAGTGTTTGGGGCTATTCCAGACTGTTCCAAGAGCCTCCCACGAGAGCTGTGCCCATGGGGATCTTCCAAATCCCACTGGAGTCAGCAGCAGCACTTCCAGTGATCAGGGCAGCTCTGTGCCAGCTCCATGATGAAATGAAGCAACACTGCCACCTCTTTTGTGATCTGTACCACAGACCTTATGACTTCAGTGTGCCTCACAGTGTCAAAGAGGAGCAGCAAAACCAGCTTCTTACAGCTGAGCTACACAGAGGGTACAGCACCGTGGTAGAGTTGCAGCAAAATAATACAAAAACCAGAAAGGAGATTTGTGACTCCGTGTTTCAAGTTAAGATATAGCAGGGCACTTTCTCCTTATAAGGTTGCTTCTGTGTGCCATTGATTTTGCAGTTTATTATTAAAGTGTCTTACAAGAGAAATGGCAAGCTGATTTGACACTGGGAGACATATTAATGGCATGAAACCTTAGAAAAATGAGCACTCTGATAGTTATTAATCAGACCAAGCCATGGCATGAGCCTCCCCTTGCTTCCCTTTGCTTTGACAAAGAAGCAAATCCTCTGGCATCCTCCAACTCATTTTAACAGTTCCACAGCTGCAGATTTCCCTCCTGCTCATGAAACAAACTGCTTCTTCAAGAAATGTCACTCTGGTTCCCAAGCAGCACTTCCACTTCATGACTCTACAATAGCATAATACATTAAAAAGTAATAAAAGCTTGTTCCTTTCTTAAAAAAAAAAAAAATACAAAAAATTACATTCCTGTAGTGAGCTGTGATTATTTCTAATCGAGGTCTCTGGAGAAGGAGGAGGACATGGCATTTAAGCCAATTGAGCCCCTCTATTCCAAAAGGCTTATTCCTAATAGCATTGAGGAGAAAAATTGATTCTTTTGATCTTGTATTTTAATCTTAAATTTTAATTTGAACCATAAAACTTTAATAACTGTCCTCTAGGTTTCAAAGAGAACAGCACTAAGTATTTTCTGCACACTGCATATTACACATGTAAAGCTAGATTCCTTTGTATCTGAAGGAACTGTGAGGGCTGCTTATTAAATTAGTAATGACCAGAAGCCAATGGCTTCCAACCCCTCAGAGTGCCTGTTGTATCTTAAGCCAAGAAAATAAAATCACTGTTGTCCATGTAGAGCCCTTATTTGCATAAGCATCATGGCATTTTAAAATAATTATGCATATCGACTTCATATGGGATTCAGAGAAAACGCAGGATTTACCCAGTTGAAATCTACCAGGTTTCACAAGGTTGAAATGCAAAGTAATTACTTGTGTCCTTCCAAGATCTAAAAAGCTGATAATTAATTTTATATGGTATAAAGAAACATATACCAGCTGGTGTAATAATTTCACCATACAGCTGGTAAGTAACAAATTCTCTGATATGAGCCCAAGAGGAGAAAAAGTGAGTTCTGTTAAAAGGAAATTATTGCAACCTGAACAGTTGTCGTGGCATACTCAGAAATGACCAACAGCTCTATTTTGCAAATCAGAGATTTAATTTTTATCTGAGCAGGAAGGGAAAACTGTACTTAAGTTCTTCTGGCAGAACAACTTCACAAATTGCAGAGGCACCTGTGAGAAGTGTGCTGCCTTCTGCAGCACCTGCAGCTTACACCAGCTCATAGACACAAACAGCACCTTTGGCTTTTTCCACTCTCACTGGTAGCAAATGTTCTTCCCACTGATGCCATAATTACCCAGAACAGAATCAACCACAGAAGAAGTTAAACTCTGCTTCATTTTTCAGTATCAGCTATTTGCCTATAGTGCTTAGTTTAAAAGGCCAGGAAGGTTTCCAGTGTTTGCAAAATGTGCTACTATGAGGAGGTTAAGGCAAGAAAAAAGGATCATTCTGAGGCTATAAAGACCACTTTCATTTCAAATTCCCTTTAATGTAGTTTCTATTAGTGAAGCAATTGCCTTGCATTTTCCAGGCAATAAAAATGGGGGGAAAAGCTTTTTGATAAGTGATTCTACACCTACATGCTATTTTTAAACCATATTTGCTTGTCTACAAGGTAGGACAGCCTTAGAGAAAGCTCTGACTTCAGCCAAATTCAGAAAGCATGATTAATGGCAATTTTTACCCAAAACTATGGCTTTTTTCTGTTGTTGCTATGATGTAAGACTGGAAAAAAATACTGATGGTATCTAAACCAAGGTGAAGAATGATGTACAAGCACATTACTGAGGTTTCTTATTGCTGCTTCTCCTGTCTGTGTCTCTACCTCAGCACCAGCACAGCACTCTCCTTAGTGCCAGTAACACCACTGCTGTCATTCCAAAATCCTGGTGTCAGCTTTTATAGAGGCCAGCATGAAGAACAAGAGTAAGCTGCACCTTCTCATCTCCTCAAGCCTCAGGGCAGATCAAACCATGCCTTGTTACCCATATCACTGTGGGCATTACTACAGGAAGCTGCTGGGACATCAGAGCTTACAGATGAAGATCTAAGTCAAAGGCTGAATGAAGGCATCTTTGGATTAAAACCATCCACTTAGAATAAAAGGTTAAAATCAACCTGTTGTCTTTTATAGTTCTGCAAATAAAGATGGCTATTTCTCAAGAAGAACAGTTTACTTAACTGCTGCTCTGAGGTACAGCATATATGTTCATCTCAATATATCCTATTAAGAGGCTCCTGAAGCCTTCTCATAGCTCTTCCTTTGGCTGTCTAGGCAGAAGACACCCACAAGGGAAGTTTTTAAGACAGTATAAGATGGTGTTCTTAGAAAACAGAACACACTGTGTTGTCAGGAGATGGAAAATAACAGTGTTAACTTTGGCAATTAGTTTACCTGAGTCACAGTGAAACAGTCCCATTGTTAGGAGGTCTACTGAAAAATCAGATTGTAGCTGGTACCCTCCCCCACACACACACTCCTCGAGGTGCAATCCCTGCCTGCTGAGAAACAGAGGGATTTGCCATGAGTATTTCACTGAGTCCCAGAGGATTTCTGGGAGGTACCTTTGCACACACAGACATAGATGCACACATCTCTCTGTGTGAATTGATTGTGATATGAATACTCTTATTGTGAATCTACAATTAAGTCACAATTACAATTGTAGCAAATCCTATTAAATCAGTTATTAAATATTAAATTAGTCAATGAGCAAGTGCTGCTAAATCCTTTTGAATCCTTACTTTGGTACCCATATCCTTTGCACCCTCACTCTTTTTCAGCCTGTATCCATGCAAACCATTCAAAATTTATTCTAATCTTACTTTCCTATATATGATTCATCTGTGCACTAAGAAATAGAGTGAACCTCGCCACTGAACTCTCTTAAGTTGCACTTCCACAAATTTACAGGGATTCTTTAAAAGGGGTCTGCAGATGGGGAGGGAATGTCTAAGAACTGGAACACTGGAACCAAACAAGACCTCCAAGGGAGAGAACAACTGCTGATCCCAGACTAAAGGAGAAAGACAAGTTTCCAGCTGAAAAGCAGTAACTGAGGTAGGATTGTGTAAAATATTAATTGTTCAATTCCACCCCAGCAATCAGCAGCAGAACTCTTTGCTCCTGCTCTCCCCCTGCCTGTGATGCTGTGCCTTGTGACAGACTGGCTGTGCACTGACAGAACACCTGCCTGCACAGTGAAAGCTTTCCAAATTCAAAGCTTGTCAAAAGCATCAGTTATTGCCTGTACACATTTGATTTCATTCTGTCACAATCTTAGGTTGATGTACATTACCTGGTGCAGTGCAACACTGACATAAAAGCTGTCACTGATTTTCTACCTTCTCTAATGCTGATTTAATTGTAGTATATTTAAGAAGATGCAGCTAACATACTCAAAAAAATCATGGGCGAATTAATTTCATCAAAATCTATTATCAGAAGAATAGTTTTTCTTTTTAACCAGCTTCAGATAGGGATTCTGTGTTTCTAGGCTAAAACACTGCCTTTTTTTTTTTTTTTGAAGCCATTCACACAGAGAGCATTTTAATTTTCCACACTATAGCTATGTTGACCTTCCAGACCTTGCAAAGTAAAGTATTTATGATCCCAGAGTTTTTTTTATGGTATTGTTTCAATATTTTTGTAACATTTGTATTTCTTGCTGATGTTTTTGGCATTAAAAATCACTCAAGCTGTGCTGAAATATAATGATATTCTCTGAACCATAGTATGGGAGGATAATTCAGTTCAGGGAGGTTATTCTAGCTCATCATGTACACAAAGGCTTGAAAGAAAATGCAGAGGATTCTCCGTTCTTGACATGTGCACTATTCAATCTCTCTTTTAAAAAAATAATGTGACACAGAGAAGACTTCACTTACATATCAAAATATGCAGCTTTTGTCTGCAGAGCCAGGCAGGCAAAACAAGTATCCAAAATGCACCCATAAAAACACCTTTTATGGTCTTCCCANTTTTTTTTTTTTTCTGAAGCCATTCACACAGAGAGCATTTTAATTTTCCACACTATAGCTATGTTGACCTTCCAGACCTTGCAAAGTAAAGTATTTATGATCCCAGAGTTTTTTTTTATGGTATTGTTTCAATATTTTTGTAACATTTGTATTTCTTGCTGATGTTTTTGGCATTAAAAATCACTCAAGCTGTGCTGAAATATAATGATATTCTCTGAACCATAGTATGGGAGGATAATTCAGTTCAGGGAGGTTATTCTAGCTCATCATGTACACAAAGGCTTGAAAGAAAATGCAGAGGATTCTCCGTTCTTGACATGTGCACTATTCAATCTCTCTTTTAAAAAAATAATGTGACACAGAGAAGACTTCACTTACATATCAAAATATGCAGCTTTTGTCTGCAGAGCCAGGCAGGCAAAACAAGTATCCAAAATGCACCCATAAAAACACCTTTTATGGTCTTCCCAGGAACACACTGTCTTTTAGATTCAATTGATCATGGAAAAGTCAAGTCTGTAAGAGCCTCCTTTTTCTTTTCTTCCTGTAGCAGAGCCTGTCACCCATTAATTCATTGCATCTCAAAATATTATGAGCAAGTCACAAAATGTCACTGTGCAAGTTTTCCTACAGGCTATGCGGCATCTTACATTTATCCCCATTTTCTTTTTTTTTAGTTCCTATTACCCACTCCCTCTTTTGTCATTTTCTTCTTCTTTTCTTTTCTTCTTTAATGGCAGAGGTGAAACTCATGTGGAGGAAGACAATTCTGCCTCATCTTGACCATTTTGATGCTTCTATAATGCCATGACTCTACAAACTTCATTCATAGCCTCTCCTGAAGCTGACAATTCTGCAAACTCCAAGGGGACCAGTGTCAGAAAATCAGACATAGATCTCTGCTTTTTCAGATTGGAAAGCCAGTTCCACCTTCAATATCCACACCCTGAGCTGCTCAATAAATAACTGTATGTTATTTAAATACAGGCTTTCCAGTCTTCTAATAATCTCTGAAATGAGACTACACAAATGCAGAAAATCTCCTGTCTCGGTATCAAGTGCTCTGCAGCCAATTCAGAGTTTACAGTGCTATGAGGCACAAATTTGACCCTTTATAGCAGAGAACCCTCTCTTTTGACTGAACACCTGGTCACATCTGCATCCTCTGGATTGCTGACAAGGCTTTTATATGAAGTGACTGATGACCAGTCTGGAATATGTGGGAAGGCAAGGAAGGAATCCATGAAGATTAACCATGGCATGAGTTCAGATGACTTGTTGCTGTGATGTACAATATGAAAAGCAGATAGTGAAACTTAGCTGAGCATGGCTCCTAAACTCTGACATTCTATTTGATACAGGATGCTTTCAGTAGAATTTCTCTCTAAGACCTAAGTTGCAGTGAGAAAACTTTCACTGCCCCCCATGCACAGCAGGTCTACAATAAAAAAGTTCAGAAAAAAGAGTTAAGAAATATTTTAGACTCCTGTGTTATTCATTACACTTTATAATGTTAAAATGTTCTATTTCTGAACTATAAATTGATACACAAGAATAGGATCAGTGACCCAGTGAGTGCAAGGAGTCAGAGCATTTGCAACATTTTAAGTCATTAAAAATGGACTCAGCCCTAAAATAGATCTATATTTTAATGGTTTTCTGTGAGACATTTAATTAAGTTCTCATCACAATTCAAAAATTTTAATGAAAAATATAATCATAATGCTTGATTCTCAACTTTTCAAAGGAATTTGATATATTTATGAATAAGGATCCATCACAGTAAGCAGTAGAAATACTGTATGCCAAGGTTTTTTATTTCTTTTTTTTCTATCCCAGTCAAGCATGATTTTCTCATGCATTATGATTACAAAAGTAGCTAATACATTACAGATAATTTCCATTTCCCCTCATGAGTTTTTTATGGATAAATTTTGTAACAATTACAGAACCCTATAAATTGTGCAAAATTAGCTGTTCAGCTACCAGTCTCAAATAGGCTGCCAGGAGCCTTTGAGACTCGATACAAAACCTTACTAGGGTACAAATATTTGCCTTTTATTTGTTTGATTGTTTGGTTTTTAAAGCCTGGACATACAATAACATTTGTTGAATGTGTACTATGAATAGTCAGCTTTTCACATCTACACACAAAAATTGTTTTGTACTCCAAGTACAGTAAAAATATCACTGTGGGGAAACTCCACCAGTCATGATGCTCACAACTCCTTCATATATATGTAAAATATTTGGCCTGCTTTTTTAATAGCTTCACTTCCTACATTCATGATTTTCTGATTTCATTTAACAAATGAGCTTCTTATACCTGCTATAAAAGAGAAGCTGGGACACAAATCAAGATAAATGACTGTATATATCTGTTAAATATCAAGGCTCTAAAATAATTGCATATTTTAGGCAGACATGAGCCATCATTTTTGAAGGTTTGAGTTTGGTCACCCTGCAGGTGACCTTGTGATGATTGACACCTGCTCTGTTCCAAAGTCTGTCTGTCCTTAGGAACAGCCAGCTCCTTCCCAGGGAGCTTCCACCTGCATGAGGTAACACTGCTCCAAAAATCAGCCTGAGAAAGCCATCATGAATTCACATTCTAATCACATCTTATTTCACTGTAGGGCTCTGTTTAAAACTTGGGTGTTGGTTTTCCTCCATGTCTCCTGTAGATCCTCCTGGAATCAGGTTCTGTGCAGAAAGGACCATCTTCTTTACAGATTATAATCTCAATAAATCTAATCCTGCTTTTAACTGGCTGCATTTTTTTCTTGCAAATACACAAGACCAATGAATTCTTATGGACAAAAACTGTGCTCAAAGAAATTACTAGAAAAAGAATGGCTCAAGTGCCATTCTGTATTTCAATTTTCCAGCTGGGATTTGGTTGGTTCATCATTTATTGTAGAACATTGAAAAATGGTATTTATTATGTGGAGAAGTAAGATTGCTTTTCTTCATAAACTTGGCTTTTTCACAACTATGAACACATTTGTTATGAGAAAGATTGCAAAGATCATCAAGTTCAGCAGCACCAGCAAATCCAGATTATTATTTTCAGTCTGAAAACTTGTGCCTAGCTTTAGTATAATTCCTATAATGTTCACTTTTATGATTACAACAGTAAGAACTAACCACTGGTTGACATTTTTATCCAAGTGTGGATTCTGGGGACTAACAATTTGCCAAAAAGTCTACAGCTTCTATCCAAATTCTTCTGGAGGATAACTGGCATTCACTGTGACTTTGTGAATCTATTTTTATGTTAAGAAACATGTATGGACCTGCTAAACACATATCTCTGTTCTTTGCCTGTCTAGAAAACTTCAATTCTTATCTCCAAATTCCCTAAATTTCCACAGTGCCATCATTCCTGAAATTCAAAATCTCTGTGTTGAGTCTTGACATTTCTTTTGAAAATGAAACTGAGGCTTTCACAGCATAGCTTTAACTTTGGGGATTTCTTATTCCCTGATTCTCTTCCAGAGTCAACAGAAGAAGATGACAAGGAAACAGCCCCAAGTTGCACCAGGAGATATTTAGATGGGATGTTAGGAAAATTTCTTCACTGCAAGGTTGTCAGGTTTGGAACAGGCTGCCCAGGGAAGTGCTGGAGTCCCCATCCCTGGAGGTGTCAGCAGATGTGGTACTTGGGGATGTGCTGTAGTGGTGGACTCAGCAGTGCTGGGGTAACAGTTGGACTCTGTGGGCTCAAAGGCCTTTTCAGAGCTAAAAGATTCTGTAATTGTGTGACTGATGTTCTCTGAACCTCCCCCATGAAGGGATCTCTGCTGGCTGTAACCAGAGCACAAGGGAATTTGCTCATCCAAGGAAATGTACAACTTCTGTGCCATTCTCCTGAATTCTTCAGTCACTCAAGGGCTTTGGAGTGCTTGGTCCATGTGTCCTCTGCCTCACTCACCAATAACTGCTTTGCATTTGTAGTTAAAAATCAAAACTTTTGCATGTAATGACCCTCACTGATGTGTCCAACACCTGCCTACAGGACCCTGGCACAGGCTGAGTATGAAACCCACCTGTGCAAACTCACTCACCCAACAGGAGTCATTTTAAGATTGATGCAAAAAGACAGAGCAGTACTTCCAAGACAGCAGTTCCATGGCTTAAACATTCTTTCAATAAGGTTTTCATAACCTCACAGCAAAATTGCTGCCCAGTTTCTATGTATTTTTGGGAAACACTGAGTGAAAGAAAATCACCATTTCAAGGGGCCAAGTGGAGCTTTGTAGTTACATTTAGGCCTTGCTTTAATTCTGACTCAAAAATGTCCTAACAAACTTGCCATTTTATAAGTTAATCTGAATATCTGTCCCCTGTATTTCTGTGATGGGAGGTATTTATATTCTCTCTTCAGCACTGCAGTAACCATCAGGCTGACTGTTCCCTGCAGCTCTGCTGACTCAAAATAATGACTTGTAGGGGAGCTCTAATGACAGAACAAGGGGCAATTACAGGCACAGCAGGAGCCTTGGAATAACTGTGTGATGCATTTTGTGCAGTTGATTGACCCTGTGTCCAAGTTCATTTGGGCTCTGCTGCTGTGGATCTGGCCTCTGCCTGAAGGTATATGGCTTGTTAATCTCAGGGTATGAAGACAGAACAGATTAGGTCAAGACAGATCATTCAGACAAAAGCAAAACTGCTCCAGTGTTGGGACACTAAATGATAGCAAAAATATGTGACTCTGAATGCAAATATTCCTTTGCCTACAGACAGTAAGATCTGAGGTTCTAAAAACACATTATTCAGCCATTTTTAAAGTTGATCTCCATCTATGAAAAAAGAGAAGGCAGCTTTTTTCCTTAGATGTTGGAAAAGACTATCAGGAATTTTGAATGGTCAGAATAAATAAATGTATAAAGAAAAAAATCTCCCATGAGAACTGGTCTATGAACCAAGGGCAAAACCAATCAGACTATGTCCCTTCATGTTCTTGTCTCTCTGAAATACAATCCTGCTGCAGTTGCTCAAGACAGAAGAGCTTTTTTGATAACTTGTCATAATCCCAAATCCAATAATTGCTACTAAAGAACAGAGAAAAGGAAACTGTGGGTGGTTTCTCACATCAATATTAGTATTTATCATCAAATCAACTACAGTTATCCAATGTTCATGTGAAAAAAACCCAACAACACAGGGAGACAATTCTGAATGTCTCTGAAGCACTTTTCTCAGAAACAAAGCTTGGATTTTAAACTGATTCTAAACTGCTGCTCCTCAGTGGAGCTTTTTTACAAGCAGTCCCACCCACCTGTTAATATTGATATTAATATTTAATGTAAACCTAGAAAAACCTATAGGAGCAAGTTTATTACAAGCACGTGCATGAGGAAGGAGCTGCATCTGAGTTGTGCAAACACAAAAATGCTTCCAAAAACATTGTGTTCCAAAAGTATCCCCTCTGACACACATGCTTATGCTAATTTGTGCTGAAAGGTGCTTTTTTTAAACATTTGTCACTATGAAAAACTTAAAGCTAGCATATGATTTCTACCTTTTTTATGATCTCTTTAAAATATCCTCATAAAATCACACTTAGGAACACAGAATTCTGTGCAAGATACAGATTAGGTTTTTCTAAATAACAGTGATGTTTGACAAGTTTAGACTAATTTGCAAACTGTGCCAGCCAGCAAAGTACCTAAACCATTGTGTATGTGAAAGATACAACAGAGAACTTGCATCCAAATATAAGGCAGAAAGACAAATGTCAATCTTGTTTGTGGAAACCTTCACTGAATGAACAATCTTCCCAGGCAATATATTTACATTATTTATCATTTTTATATTTACTATTTAGGTAGTGGAACATGGAAATCAATTTACTCTTGGCCACACTAAATGCTACTTGGAAGTTTGTTTAGATTTTTTTTTTTCAGAAGAGCTTTATTTTGATCAAGCCCCACATTTAATTTCTTCCCCTAATAAGTGTAGTTACTTAACTCCAGTGGAACTGTCATCTCACGAACAAACCCTCATAACCCACATATTTAAGCAGAGAAGGAGGACATTTAACCTGAAACAAGGCAAGCACAACAGGGAAATAAATTATTCAAAACATAGTGGACTACACCAACCAGAAGACAAATACAAGGTTTCTGCTTAAATACTCAGAAATGAGCTTATGACTTAGCATTTCCAAAGTTATTGAGGAAACAGAACATCTGCCAGGAGGAACTGAAAAGGTCAGGACTTGGAAACAGGAAAGTCCTCTGGGAAGATCATGGTTAACAAAATTCCTGAGTGCAGAACCCATCTCCTTCAAATCTGAAAACACTGGACCTAGGAACAGCCCCTGAACAAAGGGGTTAAGAACAGACCACTGGTGCTAAAGCCAAGATTCCTCTCTCCTCAGGGTTTTAACTAACAAGACAGTTTCTTACATGAACTAGAACAGTAAAAGAATTGTGGAACATTTGACTTTGTCCTTTATATCTTGTTTTGGTATAAATATTCCCAAGCATTGTCCTCTATTACTTTAAAGGGCATTTACACCTACAGAAAAGCAGCAGCACTGCTAAGAAAAGTCCTCAACATTTATTTAAACCGCAGGTAACAAAACCTCCCTTGAATCTTTACCAAAATTCTCACCAGCTGTTTAAGGTGTTTATTTAAAGATTAAAGGATCTATGTTGCAATACAGAATAAGTTATCTGGAAAGGAATGTTAGATACAGCAGCCACTGATTACCTTCATTCTGAAACCTGTGCTTATTAGCTGACTTGACATTTGACAAATCAAAAGAACTAGAAATAATATACTGTGCTGAATAAGCTAATAAGAAAATCAATGACTTAGATCTCAAGTGTCACTCCTTCCATTTAGAGACACAACTCAGATCAACATTTCTGCATGGGAGATTTATTACAAATAAACTACTTAAAAATAACCTTGAGATTACCCCATTTTGAAAAACAAAAGCAGAGATAAGGGAAATAAAAAGTTAAAGGCTTTCTGTTCCTGAAAAAAAAGGCCTCTACAGCAATGCAGGGCCAAGAGTCTGTTCTAGAACAGACTGAAAGCTTCTTTCTTCCTCCATCTTAGGCACTAGAATGTGTCACCTAAAATGAGATTTCTTCCCAGTTAATGAAGGTAAGATCACTATATATACAACTTATTTAGCAAGAAATCACATCAATACTGACTGGCAATTAACGTGAGGCAATGTCATCTTTTCTGCTTTGCTAAAAGTCTGACTTGGGTCAATCTTACCTTTTTATTTTCAAGACTAATAGATTTTTGTTAGGTGATTCTTCTTTATAAAGTTAGAGGCAGAATAAAAAGTAAAAAGAGTCATAAAAGTACTTACTGCATTTTTGGTAACAGTAAACTCCTGCACATCCTGGGTGCAACATGGGTAGTCAAGATTTCTGGCATTCCTTTAGAGGACTAAATCCTTTTGTACAGCTCCTTGCCCCAAAAAAATCATTAAACTGCACTTGTGTCCATTCTCTGCTGAAATATCCATGTACATTTCAAAGCACAAGAAACAAAGACCTTTCTATTGTTATTTTTATACCTATTGACTCCACTAAATGTTTATCAACACATCAATGTACATGATGGAAAGGAATAAATGATGCCAAAGTGCTCATGAAGACAAAACATATTTTGCCACACTCCTCTGTGGAATCAATAAATTAAAGAAGGAATAATAAAGGAAATATAGGAAAGGAATAAAGGAATTTAAAACCAAACTGGTGGAATGCAGCATCACATCATATGGGCTGCACTGAGAGCTTCAGCAGAGGTAAAGCTTGGGATAGTTTTTCCAGAATTTCAAGAATTTATTGAAATAATTTTCAAAGGATGTTCAACAGTCAAAGCAGTGGACTGAAGCATTGTGCACCAGCTCAGAATGGAAACTCCAGTTGTCTTTAGTTGCTGACTGGTGCAATGCAAGACAGCAGTGACTAATTTGAGTCTGGAAGTCAGAATGGGTAAAAGGCAGATGTTTCATCTTGTAACACTTGAGCATGAATTAGATAGAGAAGGTTCCCAAACATTCCATAGCTCTGCTCAGTGTCAGACACAGCAGCATGGATTTCTCATGCTCTCAAATGTTAGTGTTGCTCCTGGGGAGAAATCTGTGGGAGGATGAACACCCAGAAACACCAGGAACAAGCCCCCAGCCCTCCCTGCTGCAGCTCCCACCCCTGCAGAGGGTTCAGAATAGCCCTGGCACCCTGGCATCACTGCCCCTGCAGTAAAGGATGTCCCTTTCCCTTTCCATGATTAAAAGGCCCAAAGGAAAGGCAAAGGACAGATACATTTTCTCATCCCACTTTTCCCCCACAAGGTTTTGCTCTAACAGCCAAACAACAAGCTAAAACCAAAAATTACTTTTGAGACTGTCTGGAGAAGATTAATTTGCTCACTGATCATTTTGCACAAGTAATTAGTCACAATTGCTACGAGGAGGGGAGAAGGAAAAAGATGTAGAAAGCAGATTTAAGAAACAAACCATAACAAATTCCATAAAGTCTCTGCAAATGTCAAAACCTTGTCAATCTTATAATTGCCTATGTAAATATCCAGGTTTTATTCCCAGTGGCTTAACAACTTCCATTTAAGTAGGAAATAGCTGAATATACAATAACTCCTTGTTCATTTTGCATGCACTATAGTTCATTAAAATAAAACCCATACTCGGCTGGATATCCAGTACTTAACAGTGATTTTATAGCACATGTAGATATTGATAAATTTAGTTGACAAAAACTGACTGAGGTTATATTCTAAAGTCTATTAGAATTTTAGCTTCTTCCTTTAATTGTGCCAGTGGTAGCTAAGAGTAAATATACCTCAAATATAAGACAGAGAAAGATTTATATTTTCAAGCATTGCTTAGATATGTAAGAATAACCCAAACAGTATTTTCAGACACTTAAGGAGCTCTCTCCTGCAGAAATCAGGAATATAACACAGTTTTGTACAACCACTGGGTCCAGTAAATTCTTTTCAATTCCTTCAGCAAAAGAAATCCTTCCCCAAATAGTTAGCAGGGTGGGAAAAAAACAACAAGCATTTTCAAGTTTCAATTCTCTGTATGGCAACTGAATTCTTCTCCTTTTTCCTCTCCCACCCCTGGTACCTGAAGCCCTTTCACTTCAGCCAGAACCTTCAGGTTCCTCAGGGAAGCAGGGATGGCTCCTGTCACAATCCCACAACTGCTCCTTTCCCTCAGATCCCTGCCTGGAGCCCCAGAGAACAATGGCACGTGAAAAGCTGATAAAAGCGAATGGTGTCACTTCAGTACCTCAGAGAAGTGCCTCAGTTAAGAGTTCTGGTGGTGGGGAGAAGATTCTTTGGTCAGATAGGCAGAACCCCTTTCTGCCCTCTGCATTCAGCACTGTGGCCTTGGATTTTGGACACCACACACAGACCAGTACTTCACTTGAAATACTTCCTTGCACATTGTCTTCCTTTTCTAAATATAAAAATTTGCCTCTTTGTTGTACCCACTGCAAAATATCCATAAGTTGTCAATTGGTTTGATTCATAGGCATAGACCTAAAAAATTCAAAGAACAATTTTGTTTTTGTAGCAAACCAAACAGTTCAGCCCATCCATACTTCTATCAAAACAAAACAAGAAAAATCACATAAAATAAACCCACAGAAGCAAATACACTACATTCTTGTAAAAACACCAATTCAATGTGTATCTGAAACTTCTGATTAACTTACTGTAACACTAAAGCAATATTGGTGGAATACAGTGTTCTGATTCCAGATGAGATGCCAGCAGAATAAATCTGAGCACCAAGCCTGGCAGCCACAACATGTTAGAAGCTTTTCCCACGCTCATTGCTCCCCCAGTGATCTGACCCCACTGACACACTGCCATGGCCCACTAAGCAGAAGATAGGGAGGGCGGGGGGCTGGCAGGAGGTCCTGACTTTTCCTCCCAGAAATGAAGTGGCAGAAAGAGGCAGGTTTTCATAAAACTCAGGCTTGTGTAAAACTACATTTGCTCAGAAGTGGAGTGATGCCTGGTTTCAGAGCCCCTCAGGGAAATCATCATTACAGAGGTGGGATGTACATTAACATCCAAAAATAACACAGCTTTGGTGTCAGATGCAGCCCCTCTTTCTGAAATCTGCCCCTGCTTTGACTTCAGGAGGAAACATTCAGATCCTCAAAGACCTCTCTCCTGAGCTAAAGAAAATCTCCATTATCATTTGGCAGCAAGAGATTTGACATTCTCTCTGCATGTTCCTGCTGTTAGAGGGCATGAACATTAGACCTGCAAGCAAAACACACATGTATGTAGAAAGGCAGCAACAAAAAGTGTACTGAGGGGGAAAGTTGTACTTTTAACAAATCTCCCATGACCTATTTTGATATATCAATGAAAATTTTTATTTAAAAGTTAGGGGTGGGGGGGAGAAATGCCAATCCTGTCTCAAAATATTCCCTGCAAGGTATCTAACCTCATTTGTTGTTTCAAAGGATGACTGGATGAGCACTAAAAGGCAGAAAGTATTATCAGGGCAATGACCTCTCTGATGCTTTATAGATTCACAACAAAGCAGCTTTATTGATATGATTTTAAAGAGCTCTCAGAGGCACAAAATGCAGTTGCTATAGGAATAAATAGCAGACATCCCTTTGAGAACAACAGATGGCATCCAAGGTGACTTATCTCCCAAACAGGTAAGCTCTCACTTTCACTTATTTGTAAATAGCCATCATTTATCCTGGACTGTTCAGTGGGTCCCAGTGGTGTCACCTGCATCCACGACTGAAAGAAACAGATGACAAAAATAAAATGCAAAAGTGCAAGTTTAACTTCTTTTGCCCCTCAGCACATCTGAGACCTGAAGTGCTACATAAAGAAATCTGTGAAAATAAAAAGTAATGGTACTCTTGATAAAAATTATGCATTCCAGTAGATTCTGAATACAGCATAAGGGAATCCTAATGTTCTTTCTTTCCTGTTGAGATTCTAGTATAAAAAGAACTTACCTCACTAGAACATCTGGCTAAAAACAAGTTTTGTAAGTAGCCTGGATATCAAGAATGAGCATTAATGGCTTAAGTGGAGATGCACAGCTGCAAGTTGCTTATTAAAATGCTTTATCATTCATTAAGTCCCAATGGCAAAATCAGAGGAGACAGAAGACCTTCCAGGCTGTTCTTAGAAAGTGGCTCACAATCAGCATTAGAGGCAACCCAATTAAGGTGAAATCACGTCCACAAAACGCACAAACCCAGAGCTTCCTGGCAGACACGTCCCAGGCTGCTGCTCAGCTCCTCAGGTAGGACTGCAGTGCAGTTTGGAGCAGCAGGGCCCTGGGAAGCCAATCCCTCAGCTGTCCCACTGCTGTGACACCTGGCCTGGCCTGGGAGGCCCTTTCAGAGGATGCTGAGGAGAAGCTGACACCAGACCTGGTGTCCTGACACCAGACCAAGCACATCTGGCATTTAGTCTGTACAGCCAGAGCAAGCTCCTCCCCAGTCCTGCCAGCCCCTTCCTGCTCTACAGCTCTGCTCCAACCTGCACCACTCTGTGGCCAATACATTCCTTTCCCAAGCACTGAAGGACACCACATTATGCTACTAAACTGCAACATCATTTTTCACACAACTCAGCAATCCTTCTCATACAGATATAGCATTCCTCCTCTTCCTCAGCTTGGGTGAGACCCTGTTCCAACCTAGGTCCCTGGTCTGTATTTTGCTTTTTTGAGGGTATTTCTAGACCAGTCTCTATAAATTCTCAAATAAGATGCATGATTTCTCAGATATTCAGTACCTCACAGAATCTGTAATCTTTAAAGCTGATGAAAAACTACATTTTTGGCAAACAGTGCTATTGAATGGTAGAGCAAAATATCACTTTTTATATATCTAAGGAATAAACTAGTGATCAGATTACAATGCTTCATTTTTTTGTTGTCACATTTTCAGTCCTGACTGTGCAGGACAAACATTACCTTCCATAAGATTGCTCTTCTCTAAAGTCTTGAAAGAGAATCAAGGAAAGACAGGAGGAGGAAGGGTTATTACTATTTAGCTCAATTTTGTAAACAAAAAAATTCCTTTGACCACAAATACAAACAACTTTAAATTGCTATTCCCGTTTGTACAGTTCACAGGAATTTTGTTTTAAGCTGGTACAGTGGGATTTACAGACCATTCAATTATTTCAAGCCTCTCTAGCAGGGCCATTTAAACTTGAATTTGCATTCAGGTTGCATGTCTGGGAGGAATGAGAAAGGAAAGAGGTTTGATTTCTCCCCCTGTTAAAGGATTTCCACAGAAACACACTACCACAATTCTGTTCCATGGGCACAGGGAAACCCACAGGGAAATAAATAATCAAGAGGAAATGCTGGGCAACTACAGCAGGCAGGAGGACACTCAGTGCTGAGTGTCACTGAAACTTGCAGGAGCAAGAATGGGCCAACAAACTGATGTTTCTCCACTGTGAAACACGGCCAACATCACACAGAGCTCCCTCATCTTGGCAAGCTTCACCTCCATGGCCACCCTGCAACATCACTGCTGGTTGTCCTATTTCCCATTAGTAAAGCTAATCCCTAATATATTCCTGAGAACCCCTCAAGTGTTCATTTCTCAGATTGCTGCAGCATGAAAAGAAAATTCACCCTTTACAATGAAGAGAAGGACTGGTGGTGTTGAGGACCTGATGTGAAGAAACTCAAGACATCCTTCAGCAGATGAATGTTGCCCTCACAAGAGTGCCCCAGCCAGCAGCAGACCAGGAAAGATTTCAGAGAAGCTTCATCCAGCCACCAGTAGTGTCACCACACTGCTAAACCACACCCCAAATTTGGGATCCTCTCCTTTCTGCTTTTTGTACATTTCTGAGCAGGCAAGGACTAGAAATGAACAAAAGAAGCAATGACAGAAAAGACTGGATTTCCTTAACAAATTGTTGAAGAGAACTGAAAAATGCTCATAGTTTACCAATAGGAAGATGTATTTTGGTGATAAGTTTCCATACCACAGACAACATCTTCTACCCTCCCTCCCAAAATGTTATTCATGAAATATTAGCATTCAAATTCATCCGTCAAAATGATTGTTGATGTAGTATAGAAAGGCTATATTATCATCTGCTCTGCAGTTTGCCTCAGAGCAATCTTGATTCAGATATTTACATAACCAAAGATTATGACATCTTTCCCAGCCCTTTTGATGTGTCTGTCAGCAAGATGTCAATCAGATTAATTCTAGCTAGATTCCTTCCTGATACCCAAGAATAGCTGTGAGGCATGAAGCAGTCATTTTGCCAAGGAGAAAGTTTGTTTTCCAAAAAAGACCCCTGACAAATCATTTGAAGCAGAAAACACATTTACACAAGAATGAAAAATGTGTGCTTTATTATCCTTGAGGCCCAGGATGCAGTGGATTTGAAGGCAAGCATGAGCACTGGTAGAAATACATTTAAGAATGTCTTAAAAGTACTAAAATATCTCCTATATCTTCTATCAAATACCTTTTTTTTTATTGCTAGTCCTTGTGATATAGTGATAGATGCAAACTGGAGAAAACCATATGCTAAAGGACATAGAATTGGCCAATATTCAGACAAATCTTGCAAAGCTTAAGTATAGTTGATAGTGTTGAGAATTGTCAAGGTTCACAAGTTACACAACTCAAATTTCCATACCTCCATTTTGCTTGTTCTTGGTCAAAATTGAGGCTGCTTTATGTAATTGTTGGGTAAGTGAAACAAGATGGTAACAGAGAGGAAAATTCTCATAAAGGTCAATATCCAAGCAGAGAATGAATTGATGTAGAGTAATTCTTCACTAAGACCTTACAGCACAAAATAGAAAAAAATATTTAGAGAGAATATGTTTGTACACAAATTGGTGTTGGAGGAGAGGAAAGATAACTGAGTAAATAATAGAAGAATGTCCAAAAGAACAGAATAAAGGACCAGATATAAAGAGAACAAATGCAGTAAAAGAAGGATTGCCATCTTACATATTAGCAAGAGGAAATATGAACAATCAAAGGCAATGCAGCAGATAAATTAAGGGCTAGATCCAAATCCCAAACTAAGGCTCTAGAAGAGACCAAATGAAGAACCAAATAACTCATGAGAATTTCTCCAAGCCTTTCATTCACCTCTTGCTGCTGATGGGTGAGTAAATTGGGTGCTCTTTGCTATCAAAGTCTGGATATCACAGAGAGAATTTGACTTACAAACATCCTCATAGCTGAGCTTTACAATCCCAAATATTTATTTCCAGATAATGTTTTGCAAAACTTCAAGTTCTTCCAGGAAACATGTGTCCTGTTGGTGTAACCTCTCTCAGTGGCAGGATGGGGCTACTGAGCAATGATGTGTTGGATGCAGGACATATGCTGACCTGATGTGCCTGCCCATTGAGAAATCTATCACAGTAGAGATAAAACTCGTCGCCTACAAAGGCTCAAGTTAAATATTGTCTCAAGCATTCTTGCCCTCAGAATACAGTAACTACTGTCATTTCCAATCACCTGGTGGCTCAACTGACAGGTTTAAATCCTCCTCTGTAATTTTAAAGCTTTTTTCTGCAGTGTACAGCACCTGATGCTGTATGAATCATACAGATGAAAGACAAAGGTATCTGACTGATATTAAATGCTGTCACTCAGCTGGGGCTGGGTGGATGCCAACTGGTCAAATTCTCCAAAATCTTTGAACAGATGCTGTGGCTACTCCAGTTTTATTTCAATTTCACACTCTTCCTATCTATGCTGACAGCTGGTTTTGACAGTCTGCTCTCTTCTTCTCAGCTCTCATGTCAATCCCAGATGCATAATAGCTGGATTAGAGCTTAAACAATAGCGATTAGATCAGGTAGAAGGGGAAGAATGGTGGCAATGAAAAATAAGATGCTTCAGTAACCCTTCAAACTCTAGCCACTTCAGCTGAAAGCAAATTTACAGAAAATCATCCAGCAAGCCAAAAATTATTCAGAAAAGTAGGAATTTTATCAAAGCTTGGGGATATCTTGTTGGGTTTGTGAGGTTTTTTAAAATCACATTAATATTAATTTCCATGAAAGAGTTTCACTGAACAATTCTATCTTCACAGTCTCAGTATTTAGAAGGGCCAACAGGTTACAGTTACATCACCTTATCCTTGGCAGCTCTCTGTGAAAAGGCCCTGCACCCTGCAAGTCATTTGATGCAATTTAGCCCTCATTAAAATAATGAAGGCCCTTGCCTTTGTAAATCATTTTAACACAGGTTAAATATCAAATAAATAATCAGGAGAAAGAGTTGTGGATCAGACCTCGTCACATTTAAGCATGCCAAGGAGTGCTGTGTGCTGTCAACAGTAAAACCCAGCCCCACATAAACACTGCTCTCCTCCACACAGGGACTGGGGTAGTATCGGAAATGCATTTTTGCCATCTGTTAAATAATTCACACAAATAAGAACTGAAGATGTATTTTTTTTCCAGAAATGTTGGCTTTATATTTAAAAAGGTAACCTCTACAATCCTCACATCCATAATTAAGTTTGTGGGTAGACTGAAGAAAATAATTCCATTTGCAGAAAAGCTCAACAGATGGTATTGTGTATTAAAGTAGAAGCATGTAAAAACTATTTGAACAAATGGCAGATGTGTCTGTCAACCTTCTCCTGTGCCATTAAAGATTGGCATTTTTAGGCTATTATTCAGACTCCCAGAATTTCACAAAAGTCCTCTGAAGCTTGTGTTGGCTAAGAATCTTTGCAGGCCCAGAGATAACCAGCCAGGGGGAAATTAAAAGCGTGGCACTTGCACAGCCTATAGGTTGGACTCCTTACCCAGTCCCACCCTCAGCTTCTTTCCAAAGCCCCTCTTTGAGTACACAGAAGGAGTTGCATTTAGCTGAACTTCAGGCAACCCTGAATGGCTGACCATTATGGCAATTTTGGGGGGTTTCTTCCTGTAAGGCTGAATGAACTGCCTGGGTTTAACCAGCAAGGGTTAAACTGCTTCCAAAAACATTGTCTTCTGTCTGGCCTCTTCTGCACTGGCTTTACTTAATTAGAGCTCATGAAAAGTATTCAGAGGAGAGACAGGGCAGTACCAATAAAGGTTCACAAGAGGTCAATATTTTAGGGATCTGCATTCTTCCACATGAAATGCAGGTTTTCTCAGATGGTACCTATTGCTAATTCACCTTTTTTAAAAAAACATACACTCTTTTCACATGGGACCAACAGTGAACTTAGGTTATATCATAGTCTGTGTAGTCTGGGACCACTACAAGTTAATGCCTCTGAATAAATACACTTCATGTGCATAGACTTTCTCCTAAGTGCCTACAGCTGCTACTACTGAAGTGGGGCAGGAGGTTTCCCATTCATATACCAAAATTAGAGGTGCCTATTCATGGAACCAGGAAGAATGAAAAAATTTGTTCAGTTACAAGAAAAAATGTTGCTTAAATACACATAATATAAAGGACAATCTGTTTTACTTTGAAGAGCTTAGATAATTTTATTTTTAGGAATACCTTTGAAAGATTCAAATCCTCTCTAAGCAGCAATTGCCCAAAGCAATGAAACACATCAATATTTTCATGATAAAAAAATCCATAGTTAGCTGTTATGGAAGCTTATTCTTAACTTAGGCTTATCTTAGGCTTTTGTTTACCCAGAACACACGAGTGATGTTCCCCAGGGAAGAACAGAAAGCCTGCTAGCTAGTTCTGATTAAAAGGAATCAAAGCCTGTCTCACATTCTAACTGTTTAGGAACTGCCCAGTCCCAGCTCTGTCTGACCTGCAATCCAGGCTCCAATTCCACACTGTCCCAGAGAGCCTTTTAAGAGATCCATTCTAATGAATTCTCCTAAAAGAGAAACCTTGCCTCATCAAAAATGAGAAAGGGCCCTTAGAGCCAGCATGTGTTCAAAATGCTTTCTCCTTGTTCATCTGGTTTTAAGAATCTAGATCTGAATTCAGTGTCACACAACCACCACATCACCAAGGAGCCTCATTGTACACACCAGGATGTGCAGGAGCCACCCAGGCCAGCAGAGAGAGGCTGCTGCAGCGCCAGGGACAGGAGCCACAGCTCCATGAAACACAGATGTGAATGAAAGCAGCTGCAGCCCGTGGAACACCCAGAGAAAAAAACACTCAGCACCTGTCCCTTCAGCCCCTGACCTGGTGTATTTGGGGAGTACAGGTACATTGTACTGCTCTTTGTGTAGCCCTCTGCAGAAGTAAATCCCTTTACCAAAGAAAGCAGAGATGAATGGGCTCCTCAACCTCACAAGCAGAGTTTATGCAGAGAGCCCTTCTCACTGATAATATGTTCTGCATCTTCTGAGCTATTGGCAGACAATTGCTGCAAATTTCTCCTACTTTACTTCATCTTCCCACTTTGATGTACTCATTGGAGATTAAATTCTAATCTTGAAGAACTAATTTCTTTAATGCAGCTTTTTCTCTTCAATTTCACATACAACACTTCTTTTCTGCTATCAACTCCAGCTACTTAAGGGAAAAGTGTTTAAGCCTGTAGCTAAGTGGGCTGTTTTTCTAAAGAGTTAATTCTGTACAGATTCCTGCTTTCTCAGCAGGTTACAAAGAAAATGGATGCAGAAATGTGGCTGTAAATATAGATTAAAACATTGACATCGCATCCTTATCTTAAAATGGAGTATATGGAATTGGCAATTTTGCTTGTATTGCATAGACTGTATCACTGAAATAAGAAAAAAATCTTTTGTTGCTTTTATAGCTTAAGTTAGCCCCAAAGCAAATCACAGGTGAGTGCACCAACCCAAAGATCACACAGAGCAAAATTAGATTGCATTGACTTAAAAGGCTTTGGATTGTTTACACTAAAGCAAGTCTGTAAGGGAACACACAGGATCAATCCACAGCTCTAAATGAAGATCCAAAACTAACCAGCAGCACAGCAATTTCAGAAATAAACCACAGTACTTTCAGTTGGGTTGTGTTTTGGGGTTTGGTTTTGTTTGTTTTTAAACAGAGCAGACAAAATGCTAGAAAATACACTGAGAACACCTTCAACTTCAGCACATTCCTGCAGCTCCAGCTGGTCAGCAGCACTGCTGAGCACTGAACAGACTGGTACAAGAGATGCTGCAACACTAACTAGTATTAGTGAGATAATTGTTCAGTAAAGAAAATAAGTTATTTCAAAAAGTGTATTCTCAAAACAATTTCTCTTTTTAATTGACCTTAAAACTTTTTGCTTTATCCTGGATTATAAGAGGGCTTAAAGATCAAATTATAAAAGAATTAAATACTAATTGCTAGCTAAGAGCAAGGGAAGTATTTTCAGGAATGCACATGGCATGGCTGGAAGAAGTTATTAAACCTTGCTGGTTTTCTCTGTTCACATTCTGAATTTTTTTTTCTTAGAAGAAATGGCTTAACTTGGTAATATTTTTGGTTAAAAAGCCACATCAGGGCAAAGCATAAATTTATCTTAGAAATGGTTATCTTCTTTGCACTAAACATGTGCCTTTCTCCCTGAAGATCAAGTGCTGAATGACACCAGAATAGTGCAAATACAGCACAGACAGGAGCTGCTCCTATCCAAAGAATTAAAAAGGCAGCTAAGAATTAAATTTACCCTCCAGCAAATCAAATCATCAAATCAATTCTGTACGGATGGTCATCATTTGCAGGTTCATGTTACATCACCTGGATCACCCTAAATAGAGTTGATGGGAACACCAGCAGAGAAGGAGCCTCTGACAAACAGTGAGGTGCCAACACACAGTTCTCTGAGTGAAATCTGCACTGCCACTGCTTGGGTGGGCAGGAGGACTTTCTGGAAAGAGATTAAAGTCCTAATCATTATCAATTTCCTTGCTTTCATTTGTGTTAAACTCGTGTCAACAAAAGAAACCAACAAACAAACAAATAAAAAAAATTTCCTGCTTCCTAACTGATCAAAATCCCAAGCAGGCTGTTCAGGTGCAATTTATCTTTTGAAAAATATTTACATTCCCATTTCTAAAACACATTACATTCAGAAAACCAGAGTGAAGAACCCATGCCTCCAACTCTTTTACAAGAATGAAGTCCTATCCAACTACTTGTGACATGACTTATCTGCTCAAATGGAACTGAAATCATTATCACCTTTATACCTGAGCAACATGCCACAGTGATGTACTGCACACTGACAATGTTTGGGTTTGATGCTGTTTTTTCTACTAAAACTCACATTACACTGGTTATTGATCCACTGAAAAGCATGATTGATTTCCTACTTGGCTTTGCCATTAAAGAGAGAAAGTCCCAGCAAATGGCTCTCTTTGTAAGGTGTCCCACTACACAAAAATCAGTGCCTACCCCTTAATTGCTGACAGATGGCTAAACTCTAACTACAAGCTATTAGACAAGGAGGATAAATGCACCAGAGAGCTGACATGGATTAGATACAAACTTAACATACCTTCTGATAAAGTTAAAACTTTTAAGAGGAAACATTTTGAGTGACTGAATTCTTCTATTCCTATTCTTGAATCTTCTGTATTTAATCAGCCCTTGACACATAGTTTTAAGACTTTCTACTGTATGACATAATATCAATCAGGCTGCTTAGCTGTTTTCATCTTTTGACACCATATCCCTCTTCAGATTATCTGCATGGATGTTGACTGAAAACAGAAGTCTGACATCAAGAAAAATTTTTTGCAGTAAAACAGATTTTACTGATGCTATGAACAGAACTCAGTTCATATCCAAGATCTACCTGACTGCTTGAGGAGGGTAAAAAAAAAAAAGAAAATCAATGAGATATTTCAACAAAAATAGAATCATACAATTACATTTTTACAGTGTCATTACATTCATGTTCTACTAAACCTCAATTCAAAGTGTCACATCAGAATTTACTGTCCCTTATCTCATTTACCTGTCAATAGAAGAATATCTTAAAGCCACCACAGAACAGCAAAGACAGACAGACTTAGTCTGATGCAGCTAAACATAAGAAACATCCAGTGAAGCCCAGAGCTGATGCACTTCACAGAACTGGATTGTTTTGCTCTAGTTTTTCACTGTGATATGCAGTCCTTTCAGACAGGAAAATGATGGTGTTGTATGGGCATCTTTCAAGTAGCATTTGATTATTTTAATAAAGCCTCCTCAAGACTTGCAGACCTGCTTCCTGTCTCCCTTCATAAAAGGTGTTATTCTGCCAGGTGGTTTATCCAGACTCCCTCAAGTTTTAATTATCTCTTTACTTAATGAGTACAGTAGCTGATCTAGATTTATTGCAGTAGCTAGAAGCTTGTGTGAATAAAATATCAGTTCAGTTTGTGATGTGGCAGTTATCTTTGTTTGCAGACTCTTCTAATTACTTCCAGGTCATTAAGCCCATCTCCAGCAGATATTTTACTGTCATTAGAAAAAGTGTTATAATGACACTAAAAAAGTCAATGAGTACAGAAAAAAAGAAAAGTCAAAAAAGGTCAAAAAAAAGCTCTAACCTGTTAATTCAAATCTGGGTTACAGGCACAGAAATCATGCAGATAACCCAGCACATATCCTCTGAGATACCACAGCAATCAATAGGTTACACTGGGCATGTGTCAGGGCAGAATTTCAGCTTACAAGGTATCACATTAAGTCATTTGTTTTATACTGAGGTTAAATTATAAGAATAGGTTAAGTTTCTTGTTAGTTTAAACATTGACTTCCCAGTATGCAGCAGGTGGAGAAAGGATATATACACTCAAAAATACATATTCATATGCATACACACACGTGTCAGAACTGACAGTGAATAAATTAGCAAAGCTGTCTCTAATTGACCAATGGCAGCACTGGAACAGGGATCATTTTTTTCCCATTTCACTCCTGAACATTTTTTTAGAGGCAGAAATCCAAACACAATTTGCCATGTCTCCTGTCTCTTCCAGAGACACTGTTTGCTGAGGCAGAAACCCTGGCTCTAATTGCTTGATCCACTTGTTCACTGAAAGATTGCCTCCATTACCAACATTTGCTTGTACCAATCCATCCACTTCCCATCCTTTCCTTAGTTATTTGTT
Source organism: Notiomystis cincta (assembly GCA_013398075.1). NCBI lineage: Eukaryota > Metazoa > Chordata > Aves > Passeriformes > Notiomystidae > Notiomystis > Notiomystis cincta. The sequence goes on along the minus strand of VZRX01013237.1, from coordinate 24,923 downwards.
TGTGATGTATTTTAAGAAGGTATGGCCATGGGGATTTCAGCAATAATTAGATTCTGCCACTTCAACTATCCAGTCAATGGCTGTGATTGCAATTCCAAAGGAAGATTTCCAAATGCAATCCAAGAGAACATCTAAAAAAGCAAAACACTGTTTAGCCTAAACATTCAATTGACCACTTATGCTGATACTCCTAATCGTTCACAAGTGGACAAAACTATGCATTAAAATGTCTTTTGGCATTGTCCTAAATCAAAGGATGATGTGGCTTCAATAATCATGTCTGTATTTGCAAACTAATTGCATCTCTTCCCTTTTCTTTCACAAGTTGTTCTTACAATTTAAAAGCCTGTCAAGACACTGTTGGAGAAATACTTCTGTCCTTTAAAACAAAAAGTGTTATTCAGTATTTACAAAAAATGGACCACGGAGATTCACATTCATGGTGGCTTTTCAAGAGGTTTCTGACATCCCTGGCTAAGTGCATGGTGTTGCTTTTCATTCCCTATTAGTTGGGTATGTGTAGAAATAGTCTGTAAGGGTGAAAAAACAGAGTTCACAGACATAGGCTGCAGCTCTGGAGTCAGACTTCAGTAAGGAGAGCTGAAATCAGGAAGATTTAAAGAGTAATGTCTCAGAGGAAGTGTACCTGTATATTATGCCTGATCTCACAACTGTCAAAACTTATCACTCAAAGAGGGCACCAGAGGGAAAAGTTTCCTGCCAGTGTTTGCATTTCACCTCTAGTTCTTCTTCTAACCCCTCCCTATTAGGCAGGTGCCATCTTAAGCTCAAGACCACACATTTTTATCTTTTGATCAAAAAAACCCTTCCCAGTAATAAATAAGAAGCCCAGGCTGCATAGTGTGGTCAGCACACTTAGTCCACTAGGCTTGTTTTCCAAGGTATGTTTGTGCATATTTGCTCTTTTATTCATGGAGATTTGGCAGAAAAATCATCATGGTAGCACATATTTGCCCTTTCTCTTGTGCAATTCCCATTCTGTTTAAGTGTGTCTTGACAGTGTACACTGATCCCTCTCTCATTCCTTGGATTTTAACTCCCTAAAATGCTGCACTGGTAAATGAATGATGGCACCAGTAACCAAACCAAAACCCAACCCAACCAACCAGAACAATACCACTACATGAAAAACCAGAATCACTGAGTATCAGATTTCAGAGAACAGAGGATGTGATCAGTTCCTACATTAAACATCCTGGGTCAGCATGTGAACTGTAGCTGTAAAATGAGTGCTATTGTAATTTCTGTATCAGCTCTCTCACTTCATCACTCAAGTGATCATTTAAGGATCACTGACCCTTGTAAAGCTGTGGGAAATACTCTGTGTTATTGGTACAGTGTGCCAGACAAGAAGGTTTTACAGGTTAAACCAGGTGAACCAGAGGCTGGGAAATGCAGGAGGAGCTGAGGGTGGGGTGGCTGTCAAACAGGTCAGTGGCTTTATCTCAGTGCTCCACTGGAACACCATCCCCTTCACACAGTATTTCCTTCACAAAGGCCAAAGGGGGGTACAGATTCACTGCCTGTTCCCCAAAAGCAGCAGCAGCAGTCTCAGAGCTTTGCTCTCTCTTTTCCTCTCCAGCCCCCAAGGCCTTGGGCAGCCCAGGGGAGCCCTGGCAGACCCTGTGCAGTTAAAAATCCACTGGCAGCCATTCAAGTCCTTCCTCAAGCTTTACCCTACAGCTCCAGATTTAACTCCAGATCCTCAGAATCTGAGCCACTTGCATTCCAGGAGACACTTCCTTAGACCTCTTTCTTTTCTTTGCAGCACTCTGAACATGAAGTGCTTGATAACCTTTTCAGTTTTTTCCTTTACTACTGTAGGTCACTAGAAAAGGAGAAATGGTCTCATCACTAGGCACTACTTAATATTACAGACAAAACAAAATTATTCAGAATCAGCTAGGACTGCACTGGTCTTCTCTTTGTCCCAGATACTGAAAGATCTGTTTTCTATTTTGAAGAGATGGGAAGGGTACTAAAAGTGCATCCTTCAGTTTGGAAATTTTAAATCAGCTTAGCTGCATCTTTGTATTCTTTATGTGTCCAGTCACTTGCACGCTGCAATGAGTATAAATCAAACAGCATCACATCCTATTGCACCCCAAAGTAATAATTTAAAGGACAGATACCATACATGTTTAGGATCATCTTAGTGACGTTATAAAACATAACATTTCCAGAGATGATCTAGCACAGAGTGAAGAAAGTCTCTCTCACTACAGGCTTTTAAGAACCATTGAGATGTGAAATAACTCTTCCTGGGAAAGGAATTAAATAATACAATCTTTATAATACCATGGAATTGTCAAATTGCTCAGAGATTGCATGTATTCTATTTCTTCTTCAAAACTAAATAAGCTTTAGAAAAACAATCACAACATAGTGTTATTAATAAAATAAAACTTTTAGCCTGATAGATACACCAGATTAGGCAATTCATCTCCTTGGCAAAAAATATTTGTGTTATTAATAAACTCTTTTAAATATACAATACTATACCTGTTTAATAACAGTCCATAAATCTTAGCAGACACTACAAAAAGCATTTAATCCACAAAGAACTCCCATTTTGCAAGTGAACAGTTGCTTGAATCCCAAAAGAAATCTGATACAGTATGATAAAATTATATTATCTATGCAATTTCTTTTGCAAAAGTATCAAAGAAATAAAGTATTAACTCCAAAAAAAGTTCTAGAAGGTATAACCTGTGTTGCTGACCTTGGGCTTTCAGGAATTGCCTTAGCAATAAAATAAGAAACACACCTATTCCTGAACTAGTTTGTGTTACATTTCAGATCAAATCATTGGATTTGCAGTATCACAGATCACAGGATCCCATGTTAGGGGAGTTTTCAATTGTATGGAATTGCATGGCAGGTTCTTCTTCATTTTCACCCATTAGCTTTAGACCAACTGGAAAATCTTAGAGCTTCACAAGCTAAAACTAACCATTAAATTACTGAATCTCATGGTTTTACTTTTCTTGCACAGAGTTTATTAGGCTATTGCCTTTTAAAATATTTAATCAATTATCCTGAGTAAATATGCAAATACAACCACAGTTGCCTCATGCAGTTTTCTCTGACTTAGCATTCATTAAAAACTCTGGCAGACTGTGTAGCACATTAAATTCATTTCCCAAATATAGCAATTGTCTTACCAAAGAAAACTGTTTCTTTATAATTAAAACATTTGCTCTTGTTTGGCACTTTTCTCTCTGTAAATTGAATTCAGAAGCTGGGAAAGGCTCCCCTGCAGTATGAGTATCTCAGGGTGGAAGCACTCAGGGCTGGGCTGAGGTTTATTTCCCCTCATGAACGAGAAAGCTCTAACCAACAAAACTACATCTTTCATCTCCTCCACACAAGAAATAAGAGTCTTGTAAAACCCATCACCAGAAGATACAGTTGGAATCAAGGCCAGTTAGGCTGGATACCCACACAGAACATGAGAACTCTACAGTGGCACAGGTGAAAAAAGGGCAAGGGTTTTGGGAGGGATCCCAGCTCCCTCGTCCCTGTGGTTCCTCCCAGCACTGCTGCTCTGCTGCCTGTGCCACAGTGCATCCACATAATCCTTGTTTAGGATTAATCTGCACTCAGCTACACTGCAGTTCCCTTCCATCTATATTTGGTAAGGACTATCTAATAAATTCATGCATTATTGCACTTTCTCTGAACCCTACATAAGTGAGCACTAGGTGTATCTACAAAAAGTCAGTCTCTCCTAAGCATCCTTGCACAGGCTGTGTCCATCCCTGTGCACTCCTGGCTGCAGCAGCCCTGCAAATGCCATCTCCCAGGAGAAGAGACTTTGAAAGGAGGAGACAACAGATCTACATTCAACTGAAAATTCAACACTGACTTTGCACATGCAGGATGAAGTGTTGGCAAGATTTGAGTTTTGAGAATTGTAGCTCAGATACTTGGCAATGTAAGCTTAAGAACAACCTTCCTCTTGTAAAAGATTAAGTTCTGCTCCTGGAGAGGGTTTATTGACATAAATCCCCAGCCAATACACTCCTGGTACAGTCTAATATAACCACATAGAACACAGCAACATTTATGGACCACATTGACACTTACAGATTAATCAGGAGACAAAACACTAGAAAAATGCTAAAGAAATGATCCAAGTTAAACCAACTTACTAAGACACATCACCTTCAGTTGGTGTGGAGCAGGTTTGCTTTTGTTTCCATGTTAATGGTATTCTTCTTTTGTCTCAAGGTAAATAAGAGTTTTTCCTTTAAAGAAAACTTTTTAAAACATTAGAAGTGTGTATCACTTTCCTAAGCAGTTTTGGATGGACCTGCACTTTACACAGGACTACTGGTTCTGTATTTTAACTGTGCCACCACAGGCAAGTGATTAAAGTGTAATTTTATCCTGAAAGTGTTTACTGGAGGACCTTCATGAGAAAATTTTTGTTCATAGATGAAAAAAAACCACTGCTTTACTTTTTCAAAACAGGTTACTAGTAAAAATATGTTTACAAATAAACATTTATCAAGACACAACAATTAAAGATACAATTTTAAGAAAGTAATCTTATAAGCATAAACAGCATTTCTACTGTTAAAAATAAACACAAAATATAAAAGCAAAAAATGCATTTAAGGAGTTCTTCTATTTTTCCTTCTTTTTATAACTCATAGCTGGAAGTTAAAATAAAAGTACAAACCACTACAAGCATGAAATCATATATTGAAACTGCATCCTGAGCACCCTAAAGCCTTTGCTGGGCTATATTTGATACATGACACGTTGTCAAAAGCACTTCCTGTTCTTATCACAATAGCTTTGTAGCTATTTAGGGAATTTAGCCACTCCAGCAAGTCTCTGCACATAAATAAAGAGTGGGAGCATGAAAGAGAAGGCATTTTTGAGGCTTTTAAAGAGATAAGAGATTAAACAGAATACATTTCTCCATTTTATGGGTTCTCTGGACTGAAAAGTAGTGTTACATCTTGCTTTATAGGCCAGTATTTGTGTTTGTCAAATTAGAAGGTAAGAGTCAGATCTAAAATCCTTTATTTATTGAAAATGGTCTGAAACAGTGCACTTCTGACTTCTGTCTCCTTCAGGTATTAAAATCACCTGAAGTCAGTGGAACAGAAGTATTGACACTGGACTTTGGATTACAATTTACAAGAAGCTTCCTCCAGATGTCACATGACAGTAATTTTGACCCACTGATACTTTCCACATTCTTCCTTCTATTATGCTTTATTACTATCAAGTCTCTACAGTAATAACAAAAATATTCAAATACAATCAGGGATCTCATTGCTAAAATAGTAAAATTGCCTGATTTCCCCTTGCTCAAGGTTATTATTCTTGTGTACAGGGAAAGATCATTTAGGCACAGCAGCTGTGGTGCATGTTGCCCTCTCTAAATTTCAGTTCCTTGCAGGAAGGCACACTCTTAAAGGTGGTATCACTCCCAGCCAACCTGCAGTGTTATCAGATTGCATATGCATGCCAAAGAATTCACTCAATTAGGGCATTAATGTGGTTTTTTTAATCATTACTAGTACTGTGGATGATATATTAATATTTGCATGTGTAAATAAATTCAATTAATGTGTTAATTGCACAGAGACATGAAAATTAGTTTAATCAAGTCAATTAAATCATAAACAGTTCAGAAATAAGAAAGTAAGCTTGTAATGCAATTAGTGTTCTAATATGCTAGTAACTTTAATAAACAGGATCTTAATTATATGGCAGGTCAAAAAGACAAAATATTTTAATTGATATAAAAAGGAGCTTTTTGTTGCTACACTAGAGTCTAGCTGAGTTTAGAGAAAATGATCCATGCTAATGAGATCAAAATGCTGTTATCTAGAATAAAAATAAGGACTTTTTTAATAGAAATTTATCTCCTAAGTAGTTCAGATGACTGAATGAAGCATTACTGACTGCAAGAAACTAATCATGCCATAATCTACACGTGATTGAATTATACATTCATACAGTGCTCTCCCCAAAGCTTTTCAGAATCAGAAAACAGAATAAAATATTTGGTAATATTTGAATATTAATCACCATAAATGAATGTTACATTAATATGGGAACAGCACTGCTGCTCAGAAAGCAGTGAGCTGTGGAGAAGTGATGAGTCAGGGAAAGTCCATCCCTCTCGTTATTGTGTGGTTGTGTGAGAGCCCACGGGGCACTGCCTCTCTGAGCAGCACACCCAGGGGCAGGGAATTCCAGCCCCACTCCCTGGGCAGGGCTGCACTCAGCTGGACCCTGCCTGCCATGCTCGCTGCCCTGTGGGGATGACAAAATGTCCTGAGTGCAGCAAATGGCCTTCTCAGTCCAAACTAAAGGACAAGCAGCACGTGTGGCTCAGTCAGTTAACAGTCAGCTAACAACCTCTGCTTAGCAAAGGGCAAACAGGAAAAGCCTCAGATCTGAAGCAGAGAAAGAGCTTATCCATGGCAATAACTTGACTTGACACCTGTAAATTTAAATATTGAGCCTAGCTGCTCCAGAGGGCTGCACTGCTGGGACTTGGAATAGGCTACACCTTAAAAACATGAGTGCCACTGGAGGGGAGCCCAGTGCAGGCTCTGGCACACCCGACTCTCTCTGCCCTGGGCTGGGCACCCAGCAGTGGGAATGCTGTGCCACCCACCCCATCCCACTGCACTGCCACAAGAGCAACTCCAGTCCAAAATCCTGATTTCTCACACAACTTTGGAACAGAAAAGCACAGTAGGGACCATCTGCACGATCAGTTAAAATTTTAATAGCAACTCTTGTGAGCAGTTAATTTGCACTTTGAGCAAGCAATCGTTAGCTCCATATTTGAGGGGTGCAATTCCAAGCTAGGCAGCGTGAGACAAAGTCATTACTTGCCTGCTTTTTAATTCCAAGAAAAATCTCTAATATTTATTCCTCTATTGAATCCACAGTCCAGTAGTAAATTAATTATTAGCTTTAAAGAAAGAAGGGGATAAGAGGATTTTGCTAAGAAGTATTTGCCTAGGGTTACTACAATGAAATCTGACTGGAAAGAAGTGTACAGAGAGAAGAAAGTGTTCTCCTATTTAACATATTTATACAAAATCATTATCATCTTATCTTGTGACATGATATTCAACAACTTGATCATAAAAAACATCCCCCAGAGCTAAAGAAATGCAATCATTGCCTAAAAAAAAAACACACACACAAAAATCCAAACAAACAAACAAACAAATAAAACTCACAAAAAAACCTCACAAACCAAATAAAAACACAAACCAAACAAACTCACAAAAAACAAAGCTCCAGTCCAAAACATACATGGCTTGTTTTTAAACCTCTCCTGATTTTTACCAAAAAATTTCATCTACTGGGATTTTCTATATGTCTCCAAATCTGGTTCTAGGGACTTCCCTCTGGTCACATAATAATTAATCATTCTGAATTGTCATTTCTTTCCAAGTCATTTAAAAAAAAAGTTAAAAATGGAAATAAATTAATGACTTTTTTTGCAAATATGCCACGCTTGCCATAATTGGATTTGCTTATGTTTTTATGATTTTACTCCCTAAGAAGAAAAAGCATAGTTATCTCTCTGAGCTGCCTGGAGACAGGGACAGCAGCACAGGGGAACATCCTGTCCCTGCCCCAGGAATGGCACAGGGGCCCCAGAGGCATCCAGTGAAACTTCTGTCTGTGCCCTTGCCTCAAAGGAGCAGCAGGAGGACTGGGATTTCAGCCTGGGCTGGGGGATGGCAGGTGAGGTCAGAGAGGAAAAAGGGGGTTGGTGCTGCTGTGTCTGTGGGACAACACAGCTCTGCTGACCTTTCAGCTTCTGGTCCCAGGGACAAGAGCTGGACAAGGGGTACCTAAATCTGTCCCCCTGAGTCCAACAGGGATGAGCATTCACTGCTCCAGTGACTTCTCAGAGCTCCAGAAAAAACAACCTCCTCCCATTTCCTTAGAGCACTTCTATTACACCCCTGCCATAAATCAGGGCACGTGTGTGCTGTTTCTGGCTTGCCTGACTTTGATATCCCCTGCATCTCTTGCAATAGAGATTAACTCTAAAAGCCTTTTCAGCAGCCTCTGTTTCTTACAACACTTCCATGCAAAGAGATGCTGCCAGGGGTGGGAGGAACACGACTCACAGCATCTCCCTTTTCAGCTACAAGTGGTTTTTTTCCTACACTGTACTCTAGCAGAATGCTTAAAAGCTCCCTGAACTTCACAAAATTATGGAAAAAAAGATAGAATGAACACAGTAAAAATTTCAAAAGTGGCATTTTTAAACAAATTCCTCAAGCCTAAGAACTTTCCAAAGATATTTGGGTATTTCTTTATCGCCTTTACTCACTGCTAGGCTGCCAACCAAGGGCCTGCTGCAGAGAGCCACCCACACCCTGGACACAGTGACCAGACCCACAGGTCAAGTGCCCTCTTGGTACTTCCCTTTTCCAAACACAGGAGAGAAACATCTGAAATAAAATTTACTCTTTGCTCTCAGCAAGAACTAATGCTTATCCAACACCCTGGTCAGACACAACAAAATCACACTGAGATAGAAAATGGCTTTTGCAATTGATTTCTAAGTTTTCATCAATGAAAAGGCATTTTAGTAACATCTTCATTAACCTGCTTGTCTACAGGAACAATCACAATTCCCCCTTCAAAAGGCCTGGTTTTGAAAAGCCAGCATCTTTGTTGGCAGAAAATAAAGGAATGAAAAGAGCCATTGGTGTTGTGTTGTAAAAGAAGGTCTGGACACAGATTTTGAAAATTAACCATCCCTTGGAGCTGTCCAGCAGCAGCAGCATATTTTTGGCAGCCAAAGCTGCAGCACAACAGGCAAGCAGGGGCTGTGCAGGGGACTTGGGCTCAAATTCTTTGTGCTTCTCCTGCCTGACTACTGACAAAGCCTCACACAGCACAGCCCTGGCTCATATTTCATCATTTCTGCTTTCTGGATCAGGGAATTAACAGTGACCAGCAGGATGAAATAACTGGGCTCTGGAATTTTGTCAAGACTCCCAGTTATGTCAGTCAGTGACAAAGCAGACCAACTTGTAAGGGTCTTAAATACTTAATGGAAATAGGTCCAGAAGCAGCTGCACTTTCACACTGCCTGGAAAAGTATGATGAACCACAGAGACAGCAAATTCTCTCCCTTAAACCAGTTTTTAATTTTTTTCTGAACTATTTCAATTAAGATGCCACATTGATAGGACCAGGTCCACAGAAATTTTTGGGCCATACCAGATACCACTTCCTACAAAGCAGAAAAATATCCTTTAGCTACTAAATAAATACAAAATGCATTGAGAGGAATTTCCATTCTACTCTTGCAGGAGAAATAACTTTTTTAATTGTAGCCTTACATAATACAGCAGAGTCTGTTTTCCCTTTCTAATCCCCACACTTTCTTCCCTGAGAAGGAAAATACTCTTTGAATAACCCATCTCAAAACCCACTGAGCTCCACCTCTATTTTACCAGTGGAGTGATGTACATTCATTTTGACATACTTTTCTGAAAAAGATTAACAGGGTAAATTCCACATCTCAGGTGTGTTCCCAAAGCTTTGTAGTCAAACTCCAGAGATTCCAACCCCATTATAAAGAGGTTTTTCCATCCAGCTCCTAGTTTGCAGCTCCTCAGAACCACTCCCATCCTCTGCAAATCCTTTTGGCACATCTGTCTGTCCAGCAACCCCCAATTTCCAACCCATAGAAGTGAAGGGTTTGCAATGACAGCCACAGCTGGATCTGAGACAGACCGCAGAGTTAATGGAAGGTAAGGCTGGAAAAGTCAGTGCAGAATGAGCTCTGGGTTTCTGCTGTTTGATTTCAGTCTGTTGTCAAGACAGTTCAAGAAAGTCCAGCCCAGAATCACAGTTCTTGTGTCTATGGATGGCTCTATCCTGTCACACAATCCATTTTGAGCTCAGAATAAAAAAAAAATCAAATGGAATATCTACTAATTTTAAAAATATCACATATAGAAACTCTGCAAATATCTCAGATTCTTCATTTTGACCAGTTCACACAAAATATGAGAAAAATACCAAGCACAGTAAAGATTCCAAGAATCTTCATTAAAAATCATACTTAGTTTCTGGTGCCAAATTTCACTTTAAATGCTAGGTTGACATTTAAAACACCTTCTTGCACAAAGGGCACTGTTCATATTACAAAAAATTAATTAACCAGATCTCACACGGTTTTATGTATTGTAATTCATGGATTACTGAGATTCATAATTGAATAATATGTAGATGTCACCTAGAGGTACTAAACCAATTCTCCTCCTTGTAATTGCCTGCCTAAGTAAGAATGACACTAACTTTAGCATTTTCTCTCTGATTAAGGCTGCTATAGATTTGTGGTTGCCACTGTGTAATATAAATCAATAAAGAATAATTTTCCAGGCAGCAAATCAATTGTCAGTTCACAGACCCTAATACCTCTGTGCAGGATTTATTGAAAAAATGAATGGCAGGCTTGTTAGTGGAGGTACAAGACTCTTTACAGGCACATAATGGTGTAGGGCCCAGTCCATTCCATACATCCTTAACCCCTTCCTTGCTTGACATGACTGTGGTGAAATGAAAGAAAAGGGAACAGAGCTCCTAACTGGAAGAAATTGTATTGGCTTTATACTCCTCCATTTTAGCATCTATGGTCTCCTTGTACCCATTTCTGCCATGAGATTTTAGGGCAAGTGTGCCACTCTGCAGCCAGAAGTTGTCAAATTATAAATCATATAGAGCTGGGGCTGGTATTTTAGGAGTTGAGCTGTCTGAAAAAGCACCAACAGGACAAAAAAACATTGGAAACCTGATTAGATCTAAACATTTTGTAGCATCTTTTTGCCATTTTTTTAAACCAGACTCCGTTTCTGTATTTCTCTCCTTGGCTTTGACACAGTGATGCACTGCTCCAGGATGCTACTCCAGACCCAGTGGATCCATCTTGACAACGTTCATGTTGCCTCTTGAAAGTTAATTTATTTTTTTTGTCACCAAAACTGGTTTTAATACATCTCAGTGCTAAAAGCAATGTGCCACATGATAAAGGGGTACTGTAAAATTGTATCTAGAAAGACTGAAGGGCCCTTTTTGTAGTACAACTACGGAGCTGCCATGCAGACCATGCTCCAGGACTAAACAGGGCTTAGCTCCTTCTTCAGGGAGGTAACTGCATCCTAAAGATCCTCAGTGCATCCTAAAGAGACTCAGTGAAAACACAGTTGACATTATCTAACAATGAACAACAGGCAAATTCTTTATGCACAGGAAGAACATGTTTGGCCCCACCTGAAGTGTGACCTAAAATTAAAAATAAAAAGTAAATAACAAATGAAATTGATAAAAAATAAAATTAATACTCCCCACACTGCATGAAAAATGCCAAGAAAGAATTTTAAGAAGCAGTTCACAAATCTCTGCTGTGACAGTCAATCTGCATCACTCTAATTGACTCCCAAATCACTTAGCACTGCCACTGATGCCACCTTTACAAATGAAAGGTATTTGAACTTTCCTTTATACAAAGAACAATGGCCCTCTCTTTCTTACAAAGCAGTGCAAAGAAAAAGTAAAATAGAAGCTATACACAGAATTTTATGCAGAGAAGGCAAAAATTATGCCTTATGCCAGACTATTATGGAGAAAGAACTTGTCATAAATTCAAACTAGGCTCATTCTCTTACACATAAAATAAAGGTTGAGTGCAACCTTCCAGCAAAGGAGACAGAAAATGTGCAGGCATTATAATATCCACACTCTCCCACAGTGCTGAGAAAATAGGACCTTAATTATCCAACACTGTTGTCACCTAAAATAAGAACTAATGCTCCCCCACTGGTTTCTGAAAATCCATTCCACCCTCAATTCAGTGGAAAGCCCACCCTGCACAGTCTAACTTCTCATCCTTCTTTCAAGGCTCACATTTTCTGGTATTGTGAATTTCGTGTCTTTGCTGGGAAAAAAATAGAATTGGACAAAAAGTAGTCATTAAACCCCATTTCTCAAACAAAGTGGGCCTTCAAAAGGAATATTCTCCTCCCCCTAATTCCTGCCATTTCTGCTGACACTTTTCAATACAAGAGTTAGACACTATTTAAAACCAGTTTGTGGATCCTTTTCATTAAGAGGAGAGCTGCACATCTCCAGTGAGAGAACTGATTATACAGGGGCTCTAAGAAAGAAGTAAAAAACTCCAAATATACTATAGTCAAACTATTAATTCATCTATATCTGTATTTTTCCACTTATTTAAAATAAACTGATTTTCTTGCAGGCAAGTACTTTTCATTATTCTCATCACACAAAAAGTCTTATCAGTTAAAGATTAGTTTAGTTTGGAAGGGAAGTTTGGAGTTCTCTAATGCACTCCCCTGCTCAAAACAGGTCCAATTCCTTCAGCTTGCTTAGGATCTTACTCAGGTAAGTTTTGAGTATCTCCATTCAAAAACCTTAATAACAAGTGATGATTTTACACAGGGCCTGATCTACAGGCCAAAAATACATTCCTACTAACACAGAGGTCTGAAGTTAATTTGGCTAATTTCTGTTATTTTAACCATACTTTAATACTGAGCACAATGTTAAACAGTCTAACAGATCCAGATGGCTGGATGACTTGCCTGTGATATAGTCAATATTTTCTTTTTAATAAGTTTAAATGTCTACAGCTTTTTTGCTATAATAGGCTCATCACTAACAGTAACCCAATTTACCATTTTTTATGTATGTACATTATTTTTAATACTTGATCACTCAAAAATAGATCAGAAACAAGAGAAACAGAAGGATATCTCATCTGCAAAACTAATCTTGTTGCAGATATCCAAGTTGATGTGGGATTTGAACTCAGAAAAATAATGTAACATAAACCTCAGGAAGATTCATGTAATAATTCCAGAGCTGCATTTAGCCTTAATATATTTATCTTTAAGGCTTTTATGCATATTCTTGTCTATAATTTGCCTTGTTCATTATTGCAGCAGCGTTTCAGTACATGTCTAATCAAAATAATTACTACAAATTGTTTAGACCTGGGAAGCATGTGGGACTAAACCTGCAGTTCAAAAGTCTATATAATCACACAGAGAGCTGCTCTAGAGACTTTTTATAAAGTAATCAAATTGTGAAACTTAGCAATGCAATTGATTTTGTTGTCAGATCTACCTCACTGCCTGGGATGCCACACTGCTGATGAGAAATTCATTCACCTACCAGCCTGGGAGCAATCACCCACCCACTAAAACAGTTCAGGGAGTGGGGGGTCTGTTTAAACGAGTCCCCTAATTACCAGCACTGCATTGGTACAGCAAAACAGGCAGCACTGAGGAATATGCATTTTACTCAACAGCTTCTTTCTATTTCGTTTCTCATTGGCATTTCTTCCCTCTCAAATAAACCCCTTCTTTCAGGCCGTGTCAGAGAAGACACAATGAGTTGTAGCATTCAATGAGGAGCTGCTTCATTAACGACTGAGTTATGTGGCATCCCTTTCACACCTTGCTGGGTGATGCAACATCGTGTTGCAGACAAACCCTGGCACAATGCATCAGCCCAGGTGGAGAGAGAGATGCTGCTCTCAGAAGCTGCCTGCTGTCAGGACAGGATTCCTTTGGATTTTTCAGTAAGTTGTCCTCGCTGAAGGCTGCACAGGTCCCTCAAACACATCTTGGCAGGCCACACACAGACTCACACATCCTCCTGCAGCCACTAATGAGTGGTCACATGGCACAGAACTGTTGAAGTAAAATTGTGGACAGTACACAGTTCTGTACTCCAACTATTATTCCTTCTCAGTTTGGGGTTGTCTGTGTTGGGGTTTGTCTTGACAAGATGTTGCAGTCATGTAGCTCACAAAACCCATTCTCACACTTTTGCCCTGACTCCAGTATGTATACTGTCCTTCTCTTTCAGACAGCTGGTTCATCAGACAGCAGTCTCATAGATGAGTCTTTTGTTTCCTCAGCCCTTATGTACACACTGATTAAATTCCTCTCCAGTTCTCTTTGATAAAGACAGTGGACTGCAACCCCTGAATCCCTCAGTATAATATGTATTTGAGTTTGTTCTGTAGACTTCCTCCAATAATTCAATACCATTCCTGAACAGTGTATTTTTAACAGCCACTGTATTCTCATCAAGTAGTCTTCACTATAGTACTATTTTCCTTGTCGAAACACTAATAATTTCTTTATGCTTCCTGAGGTGGGCTGATGAGACTAACATCCAGGCAAATCCTCCAACTCCAGGTTTGAATCCTTCCCAGAACAGTTCTCTGCCCTAGAGATAAAACTAATTTTCGTTTAAGCATATTAAAAACATATTGCTTCCTCATATACTCCTTTTCAAGTGAAAAAATAGCTGTCTTATCAGCAGCTCCTGCTGTTATTTACCATTTTACAATTGTTGGGCCCTAGATGAATACCACCAGTGTTAATATTCTCTTTTGGTGGCCATTTCCCTTCATTCCCTCTCTTGTTGCCAATGTGACCTTCCTCCCATCCCCACAATCCATTCACCTGCCTTACCAGAATACCAAACTCTGTCCCAATAGAGAGCAGCCTACACAGGTTCCTCTGGCTGTTGTAGATGTGCATGCATATTCTCTCCAACTGTTACACTTTCTTGCCCAGTGAGCGACCATTTCAACCAGTCTTTGCAAAAAAAAGCAACTATTAGAATAAAAAAGGTTCATTCCCAGCTCTGCAAGATGATGCCCAGCCTGAAGACAACTTTTACAAAGGCTAAAGCATTTCCTGCCTTTTTTTAGTTACTGTTCATCACAATGCAAACTTTCATGTTTTTTCATAACTACTTTTATTACATCTTTCTCTCTCATTCTCATTTAAATAAAAGCTCTGGAAACCTACAGTTTCATAGCTTGCCCACGACCCACAATTTATGGATGCTACTTGCAACTTTCAAAAGCTTTTAAAAATAGTACTGAATCTATTATTGTGAATTACAGTAATTGCAGCAAAGATTTAAGAGGCACTTTGAGAAATTTCAATTTCATGGTATGTTTCTGAACCCACTTCCTTGGCATCTTGGGGGAAATGCAGTTATTTTTTTCTGAAAGAGCTTTTCTTCCTGCCTTTTCATATAAAATTTCAACTGAAACTCCAGTATCCAAAGTTCTCTTAAGAAAAAGAGAGCTGAGTTTCCAATTCCAAGTGCAACAGATGCTAAGATGGTACAAGACTAGAGTGATGTCATAATGATTTTTTGCCTTTTCTTTCTATATACCTTTTTATGTATTCTCAGTATCCTTAGCATACATTCTTGTAATTCTTGAAGCCCCTGATATCTCAGCACAGTCCTGGTGTTCTTCTAGGCCAGAAGACCAAACACCCTAAAGGCCTCCCAGCTGGAGGCTGAAAAGCCTTACACACTCCCTTGAGAAATCAAGGCTCTCTCCAGAACACGTTTTGGAAACCAGGATTAAGCCCCACTTGGGGTAATACTTTAGAATGGGGAGATATCACAACACTCATTTAAGCTTTTCATTGGGGAATCTCTGTCAGAGATGCCAATTTGCAAGGTCTGTCCAATTGTATACTCAGTACACCAGGGGTGCATTTGACAAATTGTTGCACCTAATTAAATCCTTATTAAACACTGAAGTAAAACCTCTTCTATCCCTAAACCATGTCTCGCTCATAATTCTGGGGCCAGAGAAAGGTATCAAGGGCCTCTCCTCAGTTCTGTGGGTGCAAACAGAAAGCAACTCCATTGATACAGAATAGCCTTTGGGATCTCAGTTTTCTTCAGCTTCCTAGGAATTTCTTTTTCCAAGGTTTCCAACTGAAAAGCCTGATGTGGTCAGTATATAGTTAGATGAACAACCAAAGCCCTAATTGGAATATGCCATTCATGAGAACAGTGACAGGTTTGGGCTGAAGAAGTACAAGTTTGTTGATATACAGAACTGGAAGAAACACTGAAGGAGCTCTCCAGCTTCCCCTGCACAGCCTGCCCGCTGCCAGTACTGATTACTGGTACCATACTGTAAGCTTTCCCACTTCAGATGCCCCCCAGATGGTTTCTCTTAAATTCAGTTTATGCCACCTCTCTCACTGAAGTTCTAACGCTACACTTGATTTGGAGGAAAGGGAATTATATTTTTGGTTTTGAGTTTGAATAAAATGGAGGATGATTCAAAAGCAGTAAGTTCCTTCTCTGCTATTCCAGTGGCAGTAGTAGAGTGATGCAGCAGCAGTGTCTTATCCCAAAACATAAGAAACTTTTAGGAGGGAAAGAAGTGATTGTAAGAATCATTGGCTTGGCTTCTGATTTGTGTGCTACTTGCAAGGCAGTTTCATTGATGGCTCATCAAGTTTTAAATTACTGATTTGGGAGCAATCATGTTGTCCACATACCAGGAGGGTTAGCTATTACCACAGGAACAGCAGTGGAATCTCACTCTCCTGTCTCTCTTCCCCTTCCCTCAGCCTACAGATATTTTCAGTGCTCATGTTTGGATGAACAACCTGCAGTCTTGCAACCTTCAAATAGCAGATTCACTCAACTGCTCTACTGATAAGGCTCCAACACAATGGCAGTAGTTGGTGTTAGACTTGGTCTAAATTCTCCTCTTTGGGGGGTTTTGAAGTGAATTCTCTATGAAAATTGTACTGCCATGATCCTGAACACTCTTCCTTCTCTGAAATTGCCAGCTGTGGGGAAGACAGGACTAAACCATGACGAGAACAAAGGCTCTGGCCTCCTAACTTTGTTTTCTGTGTAAATGAATCAACAAATGAAGGATCCTCTTGGTTCCTTTGAATGTAAAGAAGGCTTGCAATCCTTCTAGACACACAAATAAAAAAATACCCCCCAAAAGTAGTTGGGTTTTTTCCTTTGGTGATGAAACAGACATGAACCAGAGGACAGGATGGGAGCAGAATGGACAAAAGGTTGTGGAGAGAGTAGGAGAGAAACATCCTTAGGATGTGTTCCTACTGGAACAATAAATGCAGTAAGTCTATGACCACAACAAATATTAAGAGTCTACTCAAATTCTTATTACAGCAGCATGACTACAGCACAATAGAGGGATTCCTTCCTCACCCTCATCTCTCCTTCATTTCTTTGACTACCACACAAGAGAAATAAACTCTCCTGTTTCAGGGCTGGGCTGGGCTGCCTCTGTTACTCTGACACACAAAGACTCCAAGTCATGCCAGGTCCCAAAATGCTCTTCCTCCACTGCATTGATCTACTTCAGTGTTTGCTGGAGCATGGCAAGGGTTGTTAAATAAGCTCTTTATGAAAAAAACACTTTTAACAAAGCACATTTTTTCCTCAAGGTTTGTTGAGTTTTCTTCTCCTTACTGCTCTCTTAATGAAAAAATAACTACATTGCCCACATACTGTAAATACTAGTAAGTGCTTCTACTCTGCTTTGTATGTCTCAGGTGCATGTAAATTTTGACAGTGACAAGCAAGTTTGCTCTGCCCAGTGGTATTTTGTAATTTTAATTTCTCCAAATACTGTGGATTTTATTATATTTTACCATCCAGTGGCCTTATTTAAAAGATCCCCTGAGGAAGAGGAATCTGGAGACTCCTCCCCTACCTTAGAGTAGCTTAAACTACAGAGCAAGTCTGGTTTTCTCAACACAATTTCTTTTTTTCCAAGTTATGTGACAATGGGATGTATAGTCAGAAGCTGCAACTTAGCTGATTTCTTAAGCAATGTTCCTCACCTACAAATATTTGATTTTCAATTGTCTTACTCTTTCCTTGACAGCAATGTACTATAGAACCTGGAGCAACATGCTTCTGTTCAGAAACCAGCCATCAATGCTTTACGAAGCAATTCTGTTGCTGAATCAATATTTTCCTGGTCTCCTCCTACTGGAAATGCCAGTATTTTTTGAGCTGCCAAAACAATGAAATGTCATTTTCAGATCAAGATCTAGATCATGATCTCCATTACACCTGTATTACTACATGTCAGCAGACTCATTCAGGATTTGCAAATGAAACTGCTCAAAATACAGGCTCATCATCTTATTTATTTTCTGCCTTTTCTCTGAAGGCATTACTTTTAGAACCCCTGATTGTGAGGGAAGGTAAGAAGCCAGAGACCTGACTCTTATTAGGAGAGCCATTATTGCTTTTTAATGCTCCACTGACCATCCTGCTTGCAGGCTGTTCCAGCAATGGGGAGGAACTCAGCAAAGGAGCAGATGCTTCAGCTGGTCTGCTGACCAGATCCTCTCCCAGCAAACTCAGTGCTCCTTTTGATCTTACTCCCTAGCTTTCATTCTGTCATTTGCTTTCTCCTCTTCCTGTAATATTGGCCCACTTTCTGGCAATCAGTTATATTCCTGATAGGGGTCCTGGGACTTTCTGAAACCTCATAATCCAGAGAACAAATAGTTTATTTAGAAGTTCATTTTTGACTCCAGTACAAGTGGTTTTTTCATCAGTTCATACCTTGTTACATGGTTGCACATCCAGTAAAGACACAGCTTTTAAATTATGACCACTGACTCTGCAGGTAGTAGTGAGAAAGAGTGACTAGAATACATCCAAAAAGATAATGACCAACAAGCAGATAAAACTGAAAGGAAGCAGGGGAAGGAAGGAACAAGCAATTATTTTTTTCTCCCACCTGTCTACACCCTGCTACTCTCATCATCATCATCACGAAGGGTAATGGAAAGGGAACAACATGAGCCAGAGAAGAGCTCTTGCATAGAATGAAGACCAAACACAGCTGGACACAACAAGCCAGCCCAGAGCCTCTTGGGTCAGCAGATAGCCAGAAACTGAGGAGAGTGAGCTAATACTTTTGGTGCATGGCCATGCTCTTCAGTTTTAATTGGTGACAAGTGAGCAACCAAAGAATTGTAAGCGGAATTTCATTTATCTGTATAGAGCAGATCAATATTCACTCAGCATGCAACAACTCCTTGCCTCTCAACAGGATGAAATAAATTGTCAGTCAGTGGTATGCTTCAGTTATTGTTGGAAGGTTTCTAACTAAATTATTCACCTTCTCAAAAGGCCATCTGATAAATGTTTATTTCTTCATAATTGTACTATTTAGAGCTAGGTAGAGTTAATTTTCTTCATGGCAGCTGGTATGGGCTGTGTTTTAGATTTGGGCTGAGAACAGTGAGGATAACACAGGGGTATTTTAGTTATTGCTGAGCAGGGCTTCTACAGAGTCAGGGACTTGCCTGTTCCTCACTCCACCCCACCAGTGAGGAGGATGGGGATGCACAAGGATCTGGGAGGGGACACAGCCAGGGCTGCTGACCCCAAATGGCCAAAGGGGTATCCCAGACCATGGCATCACACTCAGCAATAAACTGGGGCAAGATTGTCCAGGGGCTGCTGCTCTGGGCATCATTTGGTTGGTGGGGAGCAATTGTTTCCTGCTGGGAGGGGGAAGGAGCCAGTGGCTGTGTGGGGCTTAGTTACCAGCTGGGGTTAAACCACGTCAACCCTGCATTTAACATCTGCTGATTCATGACACTTGCAATGAACAAAATTTAAATTCAGAGTAAGGTCTAGAAAAATAGTAAGAATTACAAACAAGAGAGGACTGCAGGAATTTACTTCTTTTTCTCCTCTTCAGATATTGCAATGGCCTCCCATGGCATAAGGGGCACTAATTGAATTTAAAAATGTCATAAACTGGGAGCTCTCCTGCTCACTTCATATCACAATGAATTCCAACTCAACAGTACTGGCAGTAGCAGCAGCACAAGAACAGCACTGTGGAGCTGTAAAGTTCACTGCTGAGTGTTAGCTGAGGTCAGTCCTGGACAGCAGCAATGAAAATTTCACAGGCACTCTCTTCAAGAGGGTACAAAATCAAACTATCGGTTTTGCAAATAATAAATTTTGACTGATGTTGTTTTTCAGTGCCACAGAAAATTCAGATTTCATTCATCCCTTACCAAAAACTTCAACTGTGTATTTCAACAGTATACTACAAAATCTAGAATCAGAGTCCTGGAAACAGAGATAATTACAAATAATAGTTCTACATTAAAGCATTTCAGATCCTGAAGTATTCCCATCTCATGAGTTTAACTTCATTTTTACTAATACATAAGTATTCTCTGTTAGTTTCAGTTCTATTATTAGTTTCAGTGCTGAAGAGCATAATGCAAAGATGCATAATTCATATTATGAATAGCCCATAAAGACACACACCTGCAAACTATGACTAAGGCCATTAATGTCAATTTGACTCCACGTGAACACAGAGCTCAAATCTGCAGCAAGCTCAGAACCACAACAGGATCACAGGGGTGATTCAAAGTGTCAACAAACAAAAGACAATTTCAGCAGATCAAAGGGGAAGATTCTTGGGAATACAGTAAGAATAAATTTTTATGCAGGGAAGTTAAATGTTTTGCATTACTGAGTTATCTTGGTTGAAACCAACACTGTAGAAGAATTTCATTGAAGAACTGGTTCTCAGGATGGATTTTGAGTAAGTAACACTGAGATTCTGCACTGAAAACCTCCAAATAGAATAATATGGCAGAAAGCTACAATTAACTGACAGATAAGAAAAAAAAAATAAAAAGAAATTTGAAGAAAGGGGTTATGACCATTAATAAAGTAGAAAGAATGGGAACAATGCAATAAAAGATTATATAAGAAAAGAAACGGAGTAGCAGAACATGTACACAGGATGAAACAAAATGGGAATCCAATGAGGCATAAAGAGAGGGTTCATTAAGGGGAAGGCATCATAGGCAGGATGTTCAGAGATGTTACATTTTCATACACACTGGAAGAGGGGGATATAGCTGTGCTTGCAGCTTGCAAGGATGCTGCAGTAATCCAGATGGTAAGTTGTGAGAGCCCCGTTAAAAGTCCTGGTGGAAAAGAATAGGAAAGGATAAACAAGCTTATACTGCCCAATTTTGAATGTGGCACATTTCTTGTTTGATTCAAATGCTGTTGATTTTACCTCATATCAGAGGCAAAACATAAGCATAGGGAGCATTTTTTTCCTCTATTGAGGAAAAAAAATCCTTGTGAACATGGATTAATCTCTAAGAATTATTTTAAAAGTCAGGCAGAGAAATACAAATTGTGTATCAGTTGTAATTTATGTTAAATGCAGCTTTAAGTGCCACATGTGATATGTCTATATCCTCAGAAACAGAAAAGAGAAAAAATAACAGATGCTGCTGCTGTAAAACATTAGGCAACATGAATGACACCATTTGTTTTCCTAAATGAAAATAAAAAAGCAAGAGAAATGAACACTGAGGACCTAAATTCATAAAATATTCAATACCTCACTTAGCTGATGTAGTATGTGACACCCTTTCTTGCTGCAAATCTCACAGCTGCTGTGGTAAAAGAAAGGCAGCAAAGGAATGGGAGTTAGTGTAAAATGATGGGGCTTTGACACAAGTTATGACAGAGATGAAACCTCTAATTTAGAAGCTTTCAGGAAATTTGGGGGTGAGCAGCTTATGGTGATAGCCTGAAGAGCTGTATATGGTTATGTTATACAGGAGGGACACAGCACAGCAGTTAAGTCTTGACTTGGGAGTTATTTGGGAGAAATATCTGAAGGCTTTGCAGAAAACATTCAAGACCTTTGCTAGCTGAAGGACTTCATTTGTCCCAAGAAACTTCTCTGAAGGGCTCAGTAAATAAGATAGGAGTCTTATCCCTCTCACCTGCAGGCTGGAGAGAATGTTTTTGTACTGCAGTGCTAGCAAGTGCCCTTGCAGCAAGTTCTGAGCTCCTTCCTTTCCCCCTAATGACACCTTGCCCATTTTACTTTCCCAGGACAGGGCAGGTCTAGACAGAACAAGAACTGCAAAGAGCAGGACTGCAGTCAGTCAGAAATGGATATAGAAGGACAAACAAAGACAAAAAGGAGAGTAAGGAAGAACCTGCACACAGCAAGAGCCTGGACACAGCAGTACCTCCAAGCAGATGGACTCTTTTTTAGGTAGGAGAGGGATTTTCTGTTGGTTTTTCGAGGGTGATTTTCTGTTGGCTTGGATTTTTTTATTGGGCTTCTATGCATTTTTGCTGTTCTTTTGTCCCCCACAGCTGCTCTGATTACTATTGTTTGCTCTTTCATTAACTGGAATTTATCTTTGCAGAACAAAGGCTCCCTGACTGCTCCAGTTTCCTCACTGTGTGCCACTCACCCCAGTGACAGAACATGAAAAGAAATTAGAGATTCTACTTTCACCTTTCCCAAGGTCTGTGGGACGGGGGTAACAAGAAACACAGTTTTGTATTCCTATGCTTCCCCACAACTCAGACTGCTTTGACAAGGAAATTTGCAGATTACTGCCTCATCTTTATCCCCACATATTCTCTTCTCCGTGCATTCTCCTTTCCCTGAAATCAAACTACCAAAGAAGCTTTGTAGTATTACATTTGCACCATTCAGCAAAATCTAGTAAAAACCCACAGCAACTGCTGTGAAATTTTTCAGTTTTCCCCCCAACAAATGAAATTCCTGCCTGCTGCCTGCACATCCTCCCTCCCCACTGAGCCAGTGCACTGTGATAACCACACCAGTAGCGTTCAGATAGAGATCAAGTGACGCAACCAGCTCTATCTCAACTCTGACTTTGAACTTCACATTTTACTTGGATGTACATTTTTTCCTCTAATGAAAACTGCTTTTAGATAACAGCAGAACTACCCCAGATTTAGATAGTAAAGGAAGGAGTCTAATCCATCTAAACACAGGGAAAAGGGTTTGCTGGGTTGTGCTGTCCTTCTTAATATTCTCTTTAAGTTTAAGAACACTGCTAGAACCATTTATATCTCAAAAAATTACAGCTTCTTCCAAAAGGGCAGTACAGACAATATGCCATTTCTATCAGCCCTTCCAGTACTGGCTCCATACTGCTACAAAACCAGTTTTGTCCTGTACATTATACACACAGTCAAAATACTGAATAGCTACAAAACTAATCCTGAATATATCAGATACCCAGAAGCTTCCTGAGCTATGGCTGTGACACAGCTAAACACAGGTAGATAGGAAAGCAGCCTGAAATACAAAGGTAAAATTTTGTGATCACTTTCTTTTTACACCTAACTTAACTAATCTGACAGTGAATTTTCTGTCTCTTGGGTTTTTCTTTAAGTCTTACTTTATCCTGGAACATTTACAGAAGAGGGAACACTTGAGTTTGGTTACCATCAAACTAAAGGTACCACATGCAAGTTTTCATGGAAGTTGTGTATGGATACCCATAACCACTGCTCTCCTCATCACTGCTCTGTATTTTATCAAAAACAACTTTGATGATCCTGGAAGAACTCATTGACAATGCAATGCCTGAATAACCAAAGAGCTATCAACAGATCCATTGACTTCAGAGGGGCCACTTGTGTAAGAAGCGATTCTACAGCCACAACCAATAGAAGAAACATATCAATATCCTCTGTTTCTTCTCCAACTTGTCCTAGAGGTTGAACATGTCAACAAATCACAACCCCAGTTAAAGGGGTTGTAAGCTTAAGGTAAAATATATCACCTTATTACATTATTGTTACAGTGATTGTCTCCCTGAATAACCATGGACAGAATTCCAGGTTTCCCTGTAATCTATAATCAAGTGCTATAAAATTGTATTCATCCATCTCATGCTGTGTTTATTGGTATGAATATTTATAGCATGCCACTACACTTAGAGCAAATACATCCCCAAATGAAGAAACATACTCACTTATGCTTCAAAGCACAGCCTGAACCCTCTGATTCACTGCCTGCTCTCCCTCCACTATCACAGCAGCTCAAACTCGGCTTCTAAATCAGCTGCTGAAACGATGATGCTGAAGCAGTGGGACACTGAGGGAGCTTTCTCCCCAGAAATCCAGTCAGTCCAATTTTGCCCAGAAGGGATCTAATCTAATATCAAAGATGCTGCCATAAGGGTAAGTTCCCTAGAGCACAGGGTTAACTTGGACCACCACCCACGGTACCACAGGGGTTTCACTCGCTTGGCCTGTTTGATCGCAGCGCACGTCTCGCACTCGTGGATGACCTGGGAGATGCTGTCCATGGTCAGATCCACCCCTCGGTCTCGTGCCCACTTGTAGATGGCATCTCTACCCTGATGGCCTGAGGCATCATGGGCCCATCGAGCCAGAAACAACTCTCCTTTGTGTTGCCAGTCCAAATCTGCCTGGGACACCTGTATCTTTGCGGCCTGATTTACCTGTTCATTGTTCCGGTGTTCCTCGTTTGCCCGACTCTTGGGAACATGGGCATCTACATGGCGGACTTTCACAGGAAGCTTCTCTACCCGGGCGGCGATGTCTTTCCACTCATCAGCAGCCCAGATTGGTTTTCC
>VZRX01013235.1:13666-39901 GCA_013398075.1 Notiomystis cincta | reverse complement strand
GTGTAGGGGGGGGATATTAGGTGTAGGAAAAAGAAAACAGCAAAAAAAATCCCAAGAATGAATTGGAGAGAAACCTGAGATGGCAGGCGTGGCAAGAAAACTCAAGGAATATACAATAAATAGCTAGAGGAGCCTTGCTAAAGAGGTTAGACTGATATGATGAAATAACATTTCTATTTTAAGAAGCAAACACAGTGGGCTTTGATTTGAATGCAAATATTCTATACAACTGCATGCAAATAAAATTCCAGTGTGGTTTTTTTTATTCTAAGAAAAAGTATATAATGAGTAAACAGTTCAAGTTTTTTTCATAAAAAGATACACATCTGGGGACCTGCACTGATGGACAAAGGCAAGAAATTATTAGAATAGTACCAAATTGGAGTTTTCAGCTACCAGTGTTGCCCTTCTACAGGCATCTTGTGAAGGTGCTTTTGATACAGAATGGTCTACATTTGTTGCTGTTTTCATCTCTTTAAAGCTGAGGTGAGCTAAAGCAGTACAGGCCCTCTACATGTACACATTTCACATTAGGACAGATTTTCATTAACATTGCTTGCCTTGATTTCAGTCTGCCATCAAGTTAGAATAGTGACTACACATGGGGAAGGTCACGAGAAAATTCAGGTGACCTGGCTGAAATCAGCAGTACCTGCAGAAAACACAGCGATTTATATCAATGTGGTTGCGGTAATGCCCAAAATCTTTGTTCAGAGTCCTGTAATGTCAACTGTAGAATAAAACATAAACGAATATTTAAATCAGACTTTACAGTCTCTGTGACAGTATAGGAAATGGAGGGATGCAAACCTGAAAGTGATGTTTCCTAATTTCCCCACAACAAAAACTCTTATCAATCTATCTGCTAAGACATAACATCATTTGCATTTCTGCTACTCAGTGCAACTTGTTCTTCTTTCTTAAACCCTTTCAAAAGCAGGTGAGTGCTGTCAATGCTGACACTGAGAAGAACTTCAACAGTTTGCATATTTTGGATGTGGCCAATTTTTAAAAAAGGCTTTGACAACATATATTTCATAAATGTTACAGAATTTAAAGCAAATTGCTCTTAAAGTTGCCACTTTTGCCCCCTTCACTGATGATGTTTAAAAGCTTACAGGGTATCTTATGTTTAATATATTTAATATAATTTTGCTGGCTTTAGATTGTTAGGTAGACAAAACCACTAAAATCTGTTCAACCATGGAGGACTATTAAAAGACAATAAAATGGTACAAGAGGCTGGACTTCAAGTAAGACAGATACTGCATTGTTTGGAAAGCTCAGCTGTGACTTGGTCTGTGCTGGAGCAGCTCTGTGAACTTCTCTGTGTAGGTGTAAGATAGGGCTCTGCTTCCCAGCAGTGACTTCTTTAGCCAGCTCTGGTTACTGCTCCAGTGCACGATCGTTGTGCTGCAACAGGATTACTCCTGCTGGCTTTGCTCCAGAGTTTATGATGCCCAGAAGAGATGAAAGAAGGGGAGAGGGAATCCATCATGTCCTTGCTGGTGTTTTACTTATGTCTGCAGCCTCATCTGTATGTAAAATTGCACCAGTTGAATTAAATATGGTGTTTCTATGTGCTCCAGTGTCTATATGGAGACACATAACTGGGCTTGCAGGAGGGAGTTATATATTTGTCATGCTTAAAGTGCTATACATCCCCTGAGAGAACAGTTTTGGAAAAAGTTCCCTGAGAAGAGCAATATTTGAGCTCAGCTCCTTGGAGAAAGCAGAGGGTGGAGGAACAGGTGAAACAGCCAGGAAGAATTGATCCTGAGACAGTACAAAGGATCTGAAAGGAAGGATGTTTGCGATAGTAAGAACTACAGAAAGAGCAGAGAAGGAAACCCCAAAGCACAACAAATGAAGAAGGGAGGCCCTGGCAACTCCCCATAATCACCTTGGCCATGAAGCACATCGCCAAATCACCAACCAAAGAGCAAATAGCTCACTGATTTCCTCTTCTTGTTCTCAGTTCTTCACAACTGATTTAAAGGAATTGATCCAGTATTAATTAGTTTCATAGACTACTTTGGTGTATTTTGTGACTGCAAGACTGCCTGTCCTCTAAGCACTGCCCTGTTGCTTTGGAAATAGAGGGGTGAAGAATTCCTTATTTTTGTAGATGCGACAACAGAAAGCATGACTATGAGTAAAAGAGAGACAAATTGTGTCTAGGCTCCTGTACTTTGCAGTGTTCACTCTTCTACAATGTGGTAAAAACATGAAGCTCCCAAAATTTGAGATGGATAGATAAGGCCTTTAACTCATGTCCCTTCCCACTGATGACCTCAGCAACACCAGTGGAGCAACTGGAGGATGGTGTCAGACCTCAGGTATTAAAGGAGCCCATCAGCAGTGGGGTCCCAAGAAAATTTGTTTCAGCCTCAATTCACATGACTACTGGAGCTGCATTATTGATATGATGCATTCACAGATCTCACGGCAGTTCATTAATTTCTTATCACTCAGATGTAACTTAATGCCCTGTTACCATGAGATAATGTTGATAGGTAATTAAGGAGTTAGCGAATAGGCACTAGATAAGTTTACTTGTTTAGACTCCTAAGGAACATGTTGCTGACGGCTCGCTCATGGAACATGTCATGTTGGCCTTTGCAAAGGCAGACAAGGAGACATAAAACAATTGATAGAAAGAAGTAACTGTGAACATCAGCTAAATGAAGCTGACCCTGAGGTTTGGACTGAGACCAAGTTGCCACTGGGCATATGTAAGGAGAGAAGGTGAAAAGTTCAGCAGGGAGGAAGACTCCTTACTTCATCCTTGAGACCCCTGCCCACGACCACCAGGAGGCACTGCGCAGGCACAAATGATATGCAAGCTAATTATAATATGAAGCGGGGATAGGATTTGAATGTGTATAGGTGGATTGGGAAATCTCATGCATATGTAACACTTTGGGGCATAAAGATGGGACTAGGAGATGCTGAGGGTGCGCATGTCTTTGGAGGAGCGATCTCCCGTGCGCCCTAGCGCTGAATAAAACATACCTACTTTACAACTTTTGGGTTGTGGAGTTTTTTTCCACACTATAATGTGAAGGCCAGGGAAACAGAAGAGAGGTAAAGGTCTCCAACACTTTTGCAAATAGCAGGCCCCAGCATCACTTAACTGTATCTTTAGATGCAGTAGTCTCCAGGGCGAAATGCACCAGGAGATTTTAATTTCCAGGAAGGTTGATTTTGTATCTCATCCAAAATATGTTACCATCACTAAAGCATCCTAGATAACATAATGGGATCAGTACCAACAGGAAAGGAAGATAAGTTTTTGCTGGAATCACTGTCGCTACTTCTGATCTTAGGTAAACACCTACAGGCACTGGAGTCAGCACTTGAGGGAATATATGTATGGAAGTGTTTCCTTTATGAGTCACCCACGCCATTTGCTGTGGCACAGTTCTTCACACCATACTGTGGCACTGATACCTGAACTTTTAGAAGAAAGAGTGCTTTACCTTGAGTCACCAGCTGTAGATGTTCCCCAAGATACCCTGTGATGGAGGACAGCAGCATGCAAAGCAGAAAACAGCAACATAAGTGAGAAGGGAATGTGCAGAAGGATGTTAATTGTTCACATCTCCCAGGCATGAAGGGCATCCTATAATCTTTGTCAATGTCATGGGTCAAGGGGGGAGGGGGGGAGAGGAAATCAAGATTATTTTCTATCACAAAAAAAACAGGTTAAACAGTTGCTGATCCAGTAGATAGAAAAACAGGAGAGCTAAGAGGAGATCATACCAGATGAAGGCCTACAGACACCGAGCCACATCTCTTGGAAAATGTGCTTGGACTGCAAGAGGAAATCGGGGAGTTTGCATGCCGATGTGCTGCGGCTCCCTCCGGTGTCCACCGCGAGCAAGAGCAGCAGGACACTTCCAGCTATTTCTCCGCGGCTTGTCTGGTATGCAAAATACTGAACAGCTACCCAGGCAGCAATTCCATCACCAGCAGCGTCGCCTCCATCCGCACCAAGCTCTCCAAATGGAGGGGTTCTACTAGCACAAGGGGTCTAGCTGCACCAAGCAGCTGGGGAAGAATGTCTTCCAGCTTGAAAGAAAAATTTAAAGCTCAAATGCAACCAGCAGAAACCTAGTCCAGTACTGGCTGTGGATCCTGTGCTCTGTGGGAGATGGTGGTACATCAACACATTAGTAGGTGAAAACATTTGGCATCAATGAAAATTTCCATACAAATGTGTTCAAAACTCACAAGGTCTTCAGGATATTTTAGTTACCCAGTTAAGCAGTAACAGGCTCAAATGACAACACAGAGGCACTGAGAAAAACAAAAGCCAAACCAAGGTGTGTGGAAAATTGTCCAAACAGTCTGCTATGTGGACTTCCAGAAAAAGCCAAGAGGATTCCTCAAACTGGGGTGTGGTTATAACTTCCATCACACTCTTTTGGTTGTTTAATAACATTTCCAATGGACTCAGTTTTAGTGGGTCCCTGAAAGTAGGAATGGTGGTGTCTCACTCCAGTGAAACAGAATAATGATGTTTGGGTTCAGAGGGCTGCCCTGGTGAGCAGGGAAATGCTTAGCTTCTCCCATACTCTCTGCACGTCTTCTGGTATGGTCCAACACTGGTGCATCCTCCAGGAGTCTTGGGAGAACCACAAATAAGAAAGAGCAGTCGTTTTCCTCTTGAGCACTGCCGCACCCGATGCTTGGCCACTCTCAGGTAAGAAGTGGTGGCTTCACTTATGTCACATGTGGGCAACATGGGTCTCGTGTGGCAGTGAGGACATAGTAAGCATTTCCTTAGGAATTGTTTGTAAGTCATTATAGGATTTTATTTTTAGTTTGCAATTAGTTGAGAACAAATGAGGGTTAGTTATCAAGCTGCCAGGATGAGCCTTAGGAGACACAGCTTCCCCCTACAAGGTTTCTGTCTTTCATTGCTATATGAGGTAGGGAGCTGGGGTAATTTCCTAGCTTTTTCCTCGGCTCCAGGACTGAGATTGTGTCTTGAAGCTCATCCAGTGCCTCCTCAAACACATCGGAGTTGTTACAGAAGCAGGAAAGGGAAAAGAAGTCAGTGAAAGCAACAGGAGGGGGTCGGATCCAGGGGCCGTTGGAGGGAGGGTTAGGGGAGAGTGGCGATTCCAGTGAGATTTAGGGGCTTGTACTTCCCTCGATCATAAAATGTACCGTGCTTGGAGGCATAGGGGAGTCAGGAGGATGGTAGTGAAGGTCAGGTCTAATTCATCGTCTTCTTTCTCAGTTTGTATCTCTCTCATTTTCTTACTTTTTAACTTTTTTCTTTTCGTATTCCCTGTCTTTCTCAGGCCAGAACGGCAGCGGCCGGTACCTGTTCCCGTTCCCCATGCTCTCTGCCTGCCACGAGCTTGCTCCGGCGGAAAGCCCCGTCCCTCCACTCCGCCGGGAAGCGCCAGCGGGGCGATGGGGTGATGTCACCCCCGTCGCTGCCCGCCGATGTCCTCCTGCCAGCCCGTCTGCCCGCCGGCCCCGGCCCCGCCGCCGGCCCTGCTGGGTCCCGCAGGGCGGAGAGCCGCGGGCAGCACCCGGGCAGGTCCTGCGGGGGAGCGGGATGCAGGCTCCGCAGTGGCCCTGTGCCACAGGCAGGCAGGGAAACAGGGAAGAGAACCGAAGGACTGGGCAGAGGAGAGGCAGCAGCTGAGTCGGGAAACGTGGCTAGAGGTAGCGGCCTGAAAAGAAGCCGGGCTGCATAGAAAGGCAGGACGAAACGGGACACCAGTGTGCAACGCAGACCCAAGAATCCATCCCTGGTGCTGGGCCATCCTGGGGGAATGGGAGGAGCCCCTTCGGAGGACAATAAACTCTGGAATGAAGGGTGTGGGCTGTTGCTCCTCGCTCCCCCCCTCATTCCACATGCATGATGATACCATATCCTTCAATCTCACTGGCTTCTTGGGGTTTTTTATTTTTCTTTTTTTTTTCCTTTTCCCAGAAATTGTATTTTGAAGACAACCAAAAGAAGAACGTGTTCTGGGTGTGGCTGCATGTGATTTACCCAATAGCCAAAGGAGGGGGCGCCGAAGGGGAAAAACAGAGCGTCTGCTGCTGACGGGAGTGGAAGCTGAGGGCTGCAGTAAGTGATGGGGACTCTGTCTTTTCTCTCAGTGCGCCTCGAAATAACTGAAAAGTAGAAGAGAATGGTGGGAGATAACATGGGGGAAACTTTTTGATGCATGCTGAGGGTGTGTGTGGAGCGGGGCTTAGCCACTTGAATGGGAAAAGAGATGGGGACTGCAGAAAGGAGATGGAAAGAGGAACAAAGAAAGGTGGTATAAGTTCAGTCCAGAATGTTTCAGTGATACCTGGAAAACTGGCCACATGAGGAGGGAGACAGGAGGGAGGCTGGGAAGACCAAATAGTGTTGAGAGGAAAATGGGGGCAAGAAGCAAAGTTTCTGAGGTATAGGCAAGGATATGCCAGTTCCTGCCTTAGCTTTCCTCTGTTCTCTCCTCCACTCCACAGGGATGAAGACTTCTGGAACCTGTATACTGTTTTGTGTCTTAACACTCTTGTCCCCAGCTGGTGAGTCCTTATGCCCAGGGGAAGGATTTCTTCCCCTTGTGGGCCCCATGGAGTTTCCTACACAGAATAATGTGTAGACAAAGACAGAGATATGTAGAGGGGTAGTGAAGGGGGAAGGACTGAACAGGACAGGCAAGGTGAGTATAGGATTGTAAGGAAAAAATTAGAAACTGGGAAGAATTTCCCATCTGTGACATTATCCAGTAAGTACTAGGAATCACAAGAGACAGAGGTCCACAGCTTCTACTGCAGGTATGTTGTAGTAAGCAAAATATCCTGATCAAGCTGAGAAAGAGGGTTAGGTGTGCTTTGTGCTTACTGCTGATTACCTGTGTATGCATGATCTGCAGGGCATTTCCCAGTGCTCTGCAAAATTTGTTCTGTCATAGCTGTGACACATTTTCTGTTACTAGCAGTTCCTCCTGGAATGACTTCATTCCAAGCCACTCAACTGCAGCAAGGTTTCTTAGCATTTCTACAGCCGTTTTGGGAAACCTAACCTCTGTAGTTCTCAGACCGTTTTCTGCTTTTGGTGATGATGGTTGTTGTTATTCTGTTTTGTCTCTCCATGACTTTGTTTGCTTGGAGATACTTTGGTAAAAATTCAGATCAAATTTGTTCTTTAAAAAAAAGGCACAAAAAAAAATAAAAAGAAAACACAAAACAAGAGGGCAGCATCAGACATTTTAGTCAGAACACTCAGGAGAGATAGTGAAAGAAGATTAACCTGTGGATGGACAAAGCTTCATCCAGGAAAGACTGTATGTAGGAGAGAGATGACTACCCATCACATTCAGATCAGGTGATTCCAATACCCTCCTTGGTCCTCCCCTCATGCTGAAGCCTGATTCTGCTCCAAATAGCACCTTTTCCTGTAAAGGTGATCAATAGACAATGTCATGTTTACATGTTTATGACTGTGAAGTTGGGAGGTGAGGCACCTAAAAGATGAGCTTATAGGTGGACTGCAGTTTGAAAGGAGAAAAAAAAAAATATTGTGGTTTTTATTATGCATAAAGGAAGACTGAAAGGAAAATTTCTTACTTCTGAGTATTTTGTTTTGTCACTTCTCTTTGGGTTCATTTCTTTTCACTTGGGAAATAACAGGAATCACCAGCTGGTCTCTCATTGTTTCTTTTGATTTTGAGTAAGCTACAGATTTGGTGAGTTAGGGTTGCAGTTCTAGACCTCAAGGATGAATTGACCACAACTTGGATAAAAAAGTTCACTTGTTTATAAGGCTTATTTGTTTGGTACTATAGTAAATATAAATTGAAGTGATTGAAGGTGGGGTAAGAAAGTCACCCATTTTGTGTTCCTGCCTCGCATGCAGGGATTTCACTTCACTGATGTCCTTTTGATTTAGAATTGGAGTGGTTTTCTATGCAGCTCCTAGGGGAAAACAAAATTCTTAATAGCTGACTTTTCAATGTTAGAAAACAAGGAGGAGCCTCCCTGTCTTTTCTATATGTCCCTTCAAATCCAGCACTGCTGGCTTCTGCAGTGATTTCAGAATTTGCATCCTTCCTTTTGCATCAGGAACAAATGAGAAAGTGCTCAATACCATGTTCTTCTCTACTCATTACAATTAAGAGATTAGCCAGAACAGGGAAATTTTTGGGCTGTATTAAATTTTGTACTTAAGTTATTATACATGTCTGGCTCTCCCTGGGTTAATTGCCAGCAGCTGAGGCCTTGCTGGCAGCTGGGTGGGGAACAGAATATCAGGGTCCAGCAACTCCTGTAATGCTGTAGAGCAGGATTATGTAGGGGTCCCAAGAGACCCTCTGCGGCCTGCAAGTAACTGCCCTTGGAATCTGGAAGAACTGTGGCAAAAACTTAAGGCCTGATAGTTTTTACCCACACATTGCTCCCATTAAGAGCAGAAAGCTACAGGCTGAGTTCAGAAGAAGTAGCAGGATGTAGTGATTTTTGGGCTGGTCATGCACACATCCCTGCAGTGCCCCAGATCACTAGCTTTTTCCTGCCAACTCCTTCCTTCATCACATCCCAGTTATGTAGACATTTCCCTCGTCTGTGGCTAGCAGGAAATATTTTCCTATTCCTGGCTGCTGTAAGGAAGCAGCTCTGTCACTCTTTATATTTGAACAAACAAACAGTCTAACCTGGCTTCAGTTTCTTCTCTTCCACATAGCATGCACAGCCAAGCCTTCATCATTCCCCTTTTCCAGTTTACTCAGGGGCTGAAAGGGGAAAGATTATCTGCTCTGTGCTTTATACCCAGGCTGGATGATTTGCCTACGGAGCTACAAAACCTGCTTTTTACTGTATCAATGACTCAATCCATGACCCCAGGCAAATAATTTCCATGACTCAGTTTCCTCATTTATAAAATAGAGATAGGGATTTTGCTCAGCCTCCACAGCAGGGAGGCCACATGGATTTTTTTTTTCCAAAATGCATCAAAAGACTTCAGAAGGGCAAAGTCTGGTAGCAGATTTGGAGGTATTTACCAGCTTGCCCCTGTGCCCAGCCATTGACCCTGGAAGCAACAGGGATAGATCAGGACCCACTGTATCCACAACTCTTTAAACAGCAAATGCAGCCAGCAGTGGAAGCTGAGGCTGAATGGAGAGCATTTCTCCCTTCAGCAAAGGGCAGTGGTGTCTCCTGGAGGGATAAACATTAAAAATTTCACAAAGCCTTCAGACCATAAAAATCTGTCTTTCTTCACACCCCTCTCTTCTTCTCTTGCAGACTGGTTTCCATGGATGGTCAGTGGGCAAGAGCTGGAAAGTGTAACTGGTAAGTATTACAGGAATGTTAATGTGCTGAAGATTGCTCATGTGACCCAGTTGTCTTGTGGAGTTACAGCCTGTTTATTAGAAAATACTCTTTGTTTCCTTGCCTTTGTTGTGAGCTTACCTTTCAGTGAAGATTAAACAAGCTCTCAAAAAAACCCTGCTTAGATTTACATATTCTTTACAAACAGTTCTCTAGTGTAGGGGTCCTGAACACTTACGTTCACAATCAAGGGTTGTGGAGATCCACGAAAGCTGTTAAGTCTTCAACCATGACATGCTTGAGGAACTCTACCACTGTTCAGAAAAATCCTAGGGAGAATAGTGCACAAGTGCTTTAGCAGTCAGGTCATGGGAAAGGATATTGACTAGTCTTCTTACTGGCTGTGTTGTTGGGGGTGAATTGCTTTATCCTTCTGGACCTTAATCCATTTCTGCGACATGGTAAGATAATATCAGTATACATTTGCATCATGCTTTAGCACCCAAAAGGACCACAAGGGCTTGCCTTTTCTTCAAACCTGAAGCCCCTGGCCAAGCCTTCATACATCTCCTAGCTATGATCCTGGTGTAATATCTGGGGTTTCCCAGAAAACTATTCAGAAGACAGCCCAAAACGTGTCCTCCAGACATCCCTTCCTTCATGCTTTACCTCTCCATCACTACCCCAGCTTTGCCATCAGTTGCTTTTCAAAGAAACTCATCCACTGATGAATTTCTGCAGTCAAGGCTAGGTTTTGGAATTGCCTCCCTCCTTCTCTGCAATGGATGCCTCAGCTGTCTGTCCCAGTGCTGCAAGAGCCCTCAGCACCTTTGTTTCAGAAGTCTTTCTTTCCCATCAAGATACCAGCAGTGGCCATATCTGAGAAGTCAGAATATGCATCCAGAATTCACTGAGGGTTGAGAAAACACATGCACTAGGAAATCCAGTCCCAGGCCAGTCACTGGAAAAGGGAGTGGATATGGGCGGGCTGGGGGTACTGTGATTATGTATTTGCTGGGTTGGATCCCACTGTCTCATGAGCCTATGATGGCAGGAGGGGTAGTTCAAACTGGCTCTGGCTAGCTGTGTAAGAGACCATAAAATAAAGACAAGCTTTTTCAAGGATATTCTCTTTTCCAGGTGGAGTTACCCCCAACACCAGCTCTGGTAAGCTCCCATCTCTTGGCATCTTCACGCTTCTTTTTTGGCTTTTCACTACTCCTGCCTACATAGATCCAGAAATTACCCATTATGCCCAGAAACTCCTCTTCCCATTTTTGACACGCAGCAGTGATCTTCTGGCACTTATGACTGTCTGGGAGTCCTTTCTGTGCTGCACACAGGGAGATGAATTTAGGATGACTTGTAATGTCTGTTCTCCAGGGAAATGCCAATTTCAGTGTACCAGGGCTTCCTGAAGATGTTTCCACTGCAGGAAGCCATACAATTCAAAGCTCACACAGCCATGGCTTCCAGAGAAGGCGGCAGGAACAAAGAGACTAAATGATGAGGGTGAGAAATTGGACAGGTTCAAACTGGGACACAGGCTCTGTGTGTGTGTGTCTGCTGACAGGTAGCAGATGTGCTTCAGTGCTCAGGAGACAGAGGTGCCAAAAAAAACCCTGAAAGTAGAAAAGCAAACCTTGAGCATTGTTGAAGTGGGGAAGTGGAAATTCTGTTCTTTCAGTATTGTGCCTGTGGCTTTGTCACAGGGGGGCAGCAAAAGGTCTACAAAGGGAAGGGTAGATGGAGGATTTGGAAAATGAGCACTCAGCATAAAGTCTGTCTCCTTAGAGAGTGGAGATGGCCTCAGGAGAAGGACACAGAGTTAATGGGAGTGTAGGCAGTTGCAACAATGGGCAATAGAGGAAAAGAGAGACTCAAGAAGGAGTGTCCCCAGACTCCAGTCTGATTTCAAATCTGGCACCACTGGCCTTGGGAATGGTTTCTCTCTCTGCCAGAGCAGTCTCTCAAACATATCCCTCTGAGGGGATGAGATCAGGCAGGGCAGGGAGAGGGAGAACAAGTAGTCTATGCTATGGTTCAAAGAGAGGCAGCTGTACATGGCTGTTTCTGAGGAGTGTGCTCTGAGTGTAGGGGAACTCATCTGAGAGTGGTGTCTTGTTCTCTAGAACATCAGCTCCACAGTTTGTCCTCTGCCCTGACTCTGCTCTTCAACTGGCTATAGTATTTGTTGTGGGTCAGACTGCCATGAGACAACACTGGAGGAGAAAAGTGAAATCACAAAATTGTTTCTACAACATGTATGACCTTCATGATGGTGAGAGGTGAAAGCAACTGTGCTCAATGTATGATGCCTGACAGTCTGTAAGGGGGTAGAAAGGAGTTACTGTCTAGACCAAACTGGTGGTGACTGACCTACATCTAAAGGTTAAAAGACTAAAGGTGAAGCCTTCACAGCAAACTTGGGCTTCAAAATGCTTACAATTGAAGGATCAAGCAAAACTCTTCCCAAAGGATGTGCCATTGGGACCCATCCTTGCCCTGCAGCATCCAATCAGCTCTAGCACACCCAGCATATTTTCAGGGAAAGCCTGCAGTTACTCTGACAAATCAGATAATGACACCATGATCAGCATTGTCTCTGAACCAGATGTGAGATGGCTACTGGTCAGGACCAGTGAGCCATCAGCAGAACAGTGGCAGGAAGAAAGAGACTGGAAGCTCAAAATAGGATTTTTCAGCACATCTCTTTTTCCAGGTGCAGCTGTCATGCCCCCTGTGCTTCTTCCTCCTGGTGAGTTTATTCTCAGTTTGCAGCCACATGTTGTGGATCCTCCTTCCCTCTCCTCACACAGTCCCTTGCACACCTGAAATCCTATCTTCTCTGCCGCTAAGCCCCACACACAAAAGATTTTAATACACATGTTTTGTCCATGCTTCTGACACTATGGCACCTGAGAAGTCCACTGTAATTACTTATAAGAACTTGCACCTGGCAGTCAGTTCTCTGAATTCCTTTCCAGCTTGTTACTAGGTAAATTATAAAATGTACTGGTTTGCTGTGGTACAGATGGGTTACTTTATCAGAGGGAATAACAAACCAATCTCCTTTTGACCCCTAGTCATGGACATTAAAGAACAAGTGGTCTTGGGATGCTGTTTCCTAAAGATGTCGCTGCTTCTTATGAAGGGCCGTCGCAAGCTCCTTCGCCTCTTGTCTAGATAATTGGTAATTACAGCAACTATAGGAATTTACCTGGCCCTTTAAGTCAGAATGTCCTTACAATGTAATTTTGAACAGTAGTGGTAATGTTTTATGGGAAATCTTAGGCAAATTTTTAGCATTGTTGACTGCATAGCTGACACTAGACTCACACTGGGTTTGTACCTTATGGTTTCATGTCAGTAACAATGAAATCTTTTTCCACATAAGAAGTTACAATGGAGGGCTCTTGAAAAGGTTTCCAGTTGGGTTTTTTTTTTTTTATTAAGCTGATGTCTAGGAAAGAGTCATGGTAACAAACTAACCTTGCTACCCTCTGTGTTCCAGTTCAGTCTGACACCGAAACGACAACAGCTTCATCAGGTGTGTTTTAAGTTTACTGCATGCACCCTCTCCCAGACCCACTTTCACCCACCCTGTTACCTCTTCAGGGAGGTTCTGGCTGGGCATGGAACTTTGTGTCCTGGAAAATTGCTTTCAATTGTTCCTTGAGTTAGAAGTACTGGAGAATGATGGTAATGGAAGCTGAAGCCTTCTCCTGCATGGCATGCCTGTGAAGATCAACAGACCAGATAAAATGGGTCAATATTGTGTCAGTGTCAGCGGCCAAGATCTGGCATTTCAGAATGAAGTGCAAGAAAATCCATTGTAGTTAGCTACAGGGTTGATTGTCCAGAAAAGAAAG
Organism: Notiomystis cincta; assembly: GCA_013398075.1. Taxonomy (NCBI): domain Eukaryota; kingdom Metazoa; phylum Chordata; class Aves; order Passeriformes; family Notiomystidae; genus Notiomystis; species Notiomystis cincta. The sequence goes on along the minus strand of VZRX01013235.1, from coordinate 26,735 downwards.
GAACTAGATTTGTGTCCTGAAATGTGACAACTGCACATCCATTAGAAACACATCTTAAATTTGCAACTAAAATTTACATTTTGTTTATATGTGTCTATCCCCTTTGCAACATGTGCCTCCTGTATTCTGAGTGTCCAGTGGGCTTGGTTTGCATTTCACTCAACTTTCCCTTCCTTTTGCCTTATGAAGCAAGGGGATCAGAAATGTCTGCACTGTTTTCCTCTTCTCTAAACCAATCCCATCTCTCACATGAGAGTGACAATAGAGGCTGAGGTCCTTCCCTAGAAGCCTGGAAGACTGTACCTAGTGTTTAAGTTATATCTGTGCCAGAATGAGTGTACCTGGCCATGATGCTGGGTTGCACCTCCATATGCGTGTGTGTGTGTGTGTGTGTTCCCAGATTGTCGTGAGGAAAAGTTTCCTTGCACACGCCTGTACTCTGTTCACAAGCCAGTAAAGCAGTGTATCAGCTACCTCTGTGTTACAAGGTAAGAAACCAGAAGTCCCTAAGAAAAGCCCTAAAAACTGCCCAGAAATGGTATGTCCTGTTCAGCAATTGTTCCCTTTGAAGACTAGAGGTTTTCTCTGGGAACCAACTGGAGAGATGAATCCTATCATCAGAGTGTCCTTTTACAGTGATTATTTAAAACAGCACAATGACTATAGTCTGTGCAGCACCAAGGAACTGTAATGTGCCCTATATTGTAATCCATATTTAAGGTATTTGGTCATTTATAGGGCCATGAAAATGATCAGAGGTATGGAGCACCCCTCCTGTGAAGACTGGCTGAGTTGGAACTGGGGTTGGAGAAGAGAAGGCTCCAGGGAGAACTCATTGCAGCCTCCAGTACCTAAAGGGGGCTTATAAAAAAGAGAGAGAGCAACTTTTTACATGGGTAAATAGTGATAAGATAAGGGGGAATGGTTTTAAACTGAAAGATGAGAGATTTAGATGTCAAGAAGAAATTCTTTACTCAGAGTGGTGAGGCACTGGCACAGGTTTCCCAAGGAAGTTGTGGATGCCCCATCTTTGGAAGCGTTCAAGGCAAGGTTTGATATAGGGCCTTAAGCACCTGATCCAGTGAGTGGCATTCCTGCCCATGGAAGTGAGTTTGGAACTAGGTAATCTTTAAGGTCCCTTCCAACCCAAGCCTCTCTATGATTCTAAGATTTCATGAAGTCTTTACAAATATTACTTTGCTATTGAGCAGCCTTATTCTAGGCTAAGTACCCATAAAAATTTAGGATTTGCCTGCTCATTGGTGAATATGTGTGTTCATTCCCTGTGACCCTTTTTTGTTTCTTTGTGTCCCTGTGCCTCCCGCTGCTGATCCTGGTGATCCTGCAGTGTGCGCCGCATGTACATAATAAACAAGGAGGTGTGCTCTCGCATTGTCTGCAAGGAGAACGAGGTCATGCAAGGTGAGTGGTATCACAGGCTAGCCTAGAAGGATAGCTGCAGCCATCTGACAGAGTCTACAAGCTAACTAGTTGGCTTAGACCCTAATCCACATGCAGTAACTTCCCTGGACTTTGAAAGAGTTCTAATAAGTCTTGGACCTCATACACATGATAAAAAAACTGGGAAGTAGATATTGTACTACTAAGAAATATGATAGCTCTCTATTCCTTGATCTTGATCATGGTCTAGTAGTCCCAGACACACCCTTACTCAAAGTTGTACTCCTTTGAGGTTAAAGAATAAATCTCAGTATTTCTCTTTATGAATAGAAGCAGGATCCAGTCTAGATTTTTTATGTAATCTTTGTTGCAGCAAAATACAAGTGGTTTTAATATGTAATGTACATGCATACAGCCAGAAAGAAATTCATAAAAACCTAAGTAATTGCTTTGCTTGCCTCATGTATATGAGGATTCAACAGTTGCAACAGTTTCTGTAGATGCAGTGAAGGATGTACCTCTAACTATTCTGCTGGTGAAAAATTTGAAGGAAGCTTTGATTATCTGTGTGTTTCTGCTTGTCTTCAGATGAGATCTGTCGCCAGCTGGCTGGCCTTCCTCCTCGACGTCTCCGCCGTTCCAGGCAGCCCCTGCCTTTCCCTTGCAGACAGCTCCTGGAGCAGCAGCACAGGCTTGATGCTCTGTGAGCTAACAACAATAGGAGAGGAAAAGGAAGAGAGAGAAGTCATCATCCACTACCTACAGTCCAAGACAAGTGCTCTTATTTGGGATTTCCCCATCATTTCCTAGCATCTATGCCTTCCCCAACATCTTCTTCTTCGGGTGCTGCAGTGCACAGTGTACCCTCTCTGCTGGTCTGTCATGGCAGCTGTTGTCATCTTTATAACCTGTTGCTGAGGATGTGGGATTCTCCTCTCTTTTCTCTCACTCTCTGCCTGGCAGACTATGAGCTGTTCATTTCCCAGAGGTCCTTATAAATGTACTGCACCTTCTCGTGCTTTGCCCCTGGAGAGTGATAGACATGGGGACAGGACGTAGTCCTCTCCAATAGTACAGATGCCCTAAGCTGCATCTCATCTCAGCTTTATACCCTAGGACTCCTGCCCTAGATTTTCTTGCATGGCATCAGTATGAGCTCGGATGTGGTTGGTCAACCTGAGCCTCTCCAATTCTCCTGAGCCACTGAGTGTATTGTGTGATAGCACAGTCTCCTCCTTGTGTCTGCTGGCCTCAGGGAAGTGACAGAACTGGGAGAGGAGTTGTCCTGAACCCAAGGCAAACCTCATTGTCCCTGGGTGGCAACAGAACCCCTGGGAAGTTCTTTGTCTCAAGCCCATTTCCTCCCTCACACACATCTGCCACCAAAAGGAAAAATTCTGGATTTAGTATGGCATATTTTTCTCAAGAAGATTATTTTGGATCAGAATGCTTCCTCTTCTCCTCTCTTCTCCCCAGTTCTTGTCCCTTCCTTCCCACTGAAGATATCTCTTGATGCCCATTCCAGGCAAGTTCCAGGGAGCAGTAATTATGGCTGCTCACTCCTAAGCCCAAGAAAGTCCATGAAGAACCTGTGTGACCTGACATTAATGAGAACTTGCAATGACTTATCTTGTCCTGGTGTCTTATCTTGGTCTGGCTACCTCCACAATCTCCAGTTGCTGTGGCTATTTTCAATATCTCCAGTTGAGTTCCTACATCCTGACCTGGAAGCTCCTGCACAAAGTAGAAAGGAGTTGCAAATTGGAATCAGATGTGGGAACAGAATCATTATCTGGGATCCCTGGTTATCTGGGACCTGGAGTTTTCCTGTAGAATCTCTGACTGTGCTGACCTGCACAGAGACAGGTGCTGATGGGGAAGGTAAACATATCTGCAGGTATAAGTGCTTATACAGAATTTACTGTGGTAGCACTGGATGTCTGGTCTGCTCAAGAACTTTTTTCCTGGATATATGGAGAACATTTCCAGGTACATAGGCAGTTTTTCTGATGAGACTGGGTAGAGTAAGTGGGGAAGAGCACTCTGAATTGTATTAATCACTCCATATGACTCTTACTGGCATGATTCTGTGGGGCACTGGAGCACTGCAGCAGAGGATCAGCAAGATCCTGTCTCTAGGATCTCTGTGTTGCTCCCAAGTAACTGAAAGCCAGTTTGCTAGATTTGGCATTCACTCCCCTCATATAATAAACCCTTCTGCTGAACAGAGACCATTCAGCCTTGCAGAAGCACTGCCCTGCTACACAGAGCCAGGGTTGTACAGTTACCAGGGACAGTTCGCTGCATGGAGGCAGCAAAACAATTACTGTAGGACCATCTTGCCAGGACGTGCATTTCTGCTGTATACAGCAAGAAGCTGGTTACATCCTCTGTGTAGAGGAAGACACTCTGTGCAGACAGATCCCATATGAGGTCAAAATTAGCCCTAGATGGTCTAAATCTCTCTATATTAATCCAATATACAGAACAAAGAATTCCAAATTACACAGTGACTAGAATTTTGTCCTACACATAGGAACATGTGTACTCCAGGTTCATGAAACTAGGAATGAAGGAGGGATTTCTTTGTACTGAGATGGTGCACATTTCTGTAGAGAGGAGTGTACTGAGAGCTTGATTCCAAAGGCATTCAAGCCACTGGCAGCCATGGGCTTCCATGCTGGGATACCTGTGAAAATTGCCTGTGTGGAGGAAGGTAGGATGGAGATGAGTTGTGAGATCTCGGAAATCGGACTAGGTCAAGTCTCCACTCTGTATTTAGAGGTGAATATACATCACTGTACATAACTGGGTAACATAGCTACTGTACAGCATATAGAAATTTAACTTTCATACAGGTTGGGAAGTGGTTAGAAGTCTTTCTCTTGCTTGCTTTCAGCAGGGACAGGAAGTCCTCCTGTCCAGGAGAACACTGTTTTAATGCTAGAGTCTATATAATCCATATTAAAAGAAAGTTTATTTCCTGTTATTCTTGACAATTCTCCTGTGTTTGGGTTTATTTGTCTCTCGCTGTATTTCTTCCAAGTTTGTGGGGAGACTTGATTCCAGATCGAATCTATCATTTGCAATGTTTTTCTCCCTGCTAGCGTAGTCCTCTACTGTCACCTTCCTTTCACTCATGAATCACAGGTCTTCCTGGGAACTCTTTTGTTTTCTAGAGAAACATAACATTTTCTCCAGCATTTTTTTTACCATGGATAGCTGTGCTAGATTTTCCTGACAATTGGTAGCTGCTGAACACAGGGATAACTCCTTCCAGCCCATGAAATTTTTGCTGAGGACACATCTTTTCACTGTGCATCTGCCATGCCTTTCTAGTAGAGAATTAACATCTCCAAATAAAATGGTAAGATGACTGAAATAAAAGAAAAGTTGTAAAAAATATCACTTAAGCAGAGAAGAATTTGTTTGCTACAAAAATTTAACTCAATAATAGGAATAACTGAAAGACTACATTAAAAATGACACATCTAGGTTAAAAGGATTAGGAAAATTTCTTTTTCATTGATTTTCTGACTTTTGCTTACTTCCATCGGGCACTGTCTGTACACCACATTTTGGTTGAAAATATGGAGCACTAAGACGTGAGGGACTCTGAGCACAGTCCTCATGTGCAAGCAGTTAAGTCTGCATTTAGACGGTATTTCTAGAACAAAAGTGGCTATGGGCCAAATTACCCATTAAGCTGCCTCTGAGAGTGCCCCATAGATCTTCAGGACTAAACTACACAATGCAGGTTATTGCACAACAGTCTCCTCTACTCCCCTTCCTGGCTGAAGCTGTGGTGTCCTGATCTCGGTCTGCTGAAATGGATTCAGCCTCAGCCTCAGTGACTGGAGATATTGCTCCCACCTACAGAGCCCAGACCCTGCTCTGTCTCGTGTGCTCTTGGCCTTTGCAGTGCTCCTGTATTGGCACTTTCTCCCGGCCATGTGAGCCAAGCTCAACATATGCCATCAACTTCTTGTAATTCAGCTTTTTCTTCCTCTTTCCTTACAGTACTAGAGTCTGCACACACTTCATTAGCATTTATGCCACACACAGATTTATCTCCCCTGCCTTTCCAATTGCCGTGGTATTTGGACATCACTTTCTCTTGCAAGCCACGGAAGTGGTTTTAAATACAGCTCCAGGTAGGTGTGCTGCTCAATCAGTTGGGCTAGCCACAAAAAAAGCTGACAGAGCCCCATTTTTAGAAGCATGATTCTGCATTTGTGGCTGATTTTCACTACCTCTCCTGACCTGGAGCAGGAGTTCGATGCCCTGAGGTCACTTCCCACACAATGGCTGTTCCTTCTCCTTTTGCGGGCACAGCTCCCCAGTACCAATCAGTGTGACCAGGTTGAAGGCTGCTGTTTCAAGCCAGTGCTCCGATGTCTGCTGCCCAGTTTGAAGCAGTGGCTCACTGCTGGGCATATGGAGCTGACAAGCAAGGGAGGGCTGTTGGAAGCCATGTCACCTAGAAGCTCCTGAAACTTGTTGCCTGAATCTTGTCCACAAGAACCCACATGTTGTCATTGGGCATCTCAGCTCGGAAGGATCCCTCAAGGAAATATTGCAGGCTGCCACGTGGGCTTGTCCTTCACAGAAGGGACTGGTCCTTGCTACCCGCCCAAAAAGAGCACCTCTACTAGACAAAGAATTGCTGAGTTGAAACCAAAAGGGATTTTAACTTTAATTTAAAAAAAAAAAAATTGTTTGGGTGGTTTTCTTCTGGAGGTATTAAAGGTACACAATCCTGCAGTATTGCCCCCTGGCAGCACATGGTCTGACATCGTTTGGCAGTGTACATTTGTCCAGTTGTGAGCAGCCCCTTGAATGGGGCACAGGAAATCTGAATTCCAGTTCTGAACCTCTTCACCCCTTGATCTCTCATCTTTAGCATACTGCTTTTTTCTCTCTGTTCCCTGCCATCCTTAGCCCCTGTAATGCAGCAAATCAAAATAAATTCCCACAAAATAGAGAGCCAGATTTTAGTCCATAAAAAATGTAATTTAAAAATGTGTGGGAAATATCACAAAGGCATTTGATTGTCTACTTTTGCTATTACTGTAAATTATTTTTTCAAATAAAAACATATTCAATAATATAAATTATATCAGTTAAAATGAAAACAGCATGTGTTTGTTTCTAGTATGCTGAAGTATATTTTAAAAAGTCAATTGGTGAAAAACATTAAATTTCTTTAATGAATAAATTATCTATCAGAATGCAGTTTGGGGCATTTTACTAAGATTGCAATTTCCATGCAAATACAGCTGGTCACAAATTAGCAAAAAAGTGTAATAGGGAAGCATATAGTTCAATGTGTCTAACTAATAAGTCATGTCAGATCTTACCTGCTTAAATATATGAATAAATGTATGTGAAGCTATGCATTTTTTAAATAAATGTGGGTATTGAGATAGTATATTTTCCCAGTTAGGATCACAGATAAACTTACATTTAAAGTTAGCATACAGAGCTAACTTCAAAGCTGCTCTGGTACTCAGAGCCTTGTCCAAATGAATTCTGAAAAATTCAGCAGGGGATGGAAAATCCAGAACTTGTTCTAATACTGCACCACACTTGCAATGGAGCATAGTTTCCTGATTTCAGATCAGAAATTTCTTTATTGTATCTTTCACCTGCTGCCTTTGTTCTTTTTGCTGTGCATCTCTGAGGAAACTCCGTTTCCCCTACTATATTTCTGCAGACAACTGAAGAAAATAACAATAAGAAACTTTTAATTAATGCAAAGCACAACTTATTGCAATTTTTAGACATTAAAATTATTGAAATCAATTCTCTTCCTTTGGAGAAATTGTGTTGAAAAATGCAAAACATGAGAAAAAATCAGTGGTCCAATTAAAGGATTTGCAGTGCGTGTCCCTGCAGCAGGCCACTTTTTCTGTGCTCACACAGCATCTATTTCTTGTGCACTACCTTCTCACCCTGAGGTCACTTTCAATTTCTCTGCCTTGGGTTTGGTAGCCTTGGGTTTCACTGTTTTGCCCATAGCTGGATCTTCACCTCTTTTGGTTTGTCAGTTTTCTGTAGCTATTTCTTGGTTGTGCTGGCTGCCAGCATCTTGGCTTTCCTCGGGACTTTTGTCACAGCCACAGCTAACCAGGGCTTCTCAGCAGTGCCCATCAAGGGCCAAGTGGCTCTTGGCCTTTGCTGTCTTCTTGACACCTTCAAAAGTGTTCCTCTTCTGCCTGGTGCAGTGTGAGTGTACTCCTGAAACCCTTCGTGCTGTGATGACCAGTGATTTTCTCATCAGCTCTGCTTGAGCCCAGCACTGTCACCCTCCACCATCTCACTTGGCTCTGTTGGCCATCAGCTGCTCTCTTTGCAGTCTCTTATTGTTTTAGCTTAGGAAAGGCGTCTGAACTCTTTGTAGTCTCTGCAAAACTCTTTGCCATTTCTGTTCCCTGAGAGCCTCCAGGGGCACTGCTTCACGGTAAATTTTTGCCTCTCTGGTCTAAAAGCTTTTCTGGCCTTGTTCCTAGTTTTCCAAATTGGAATGGGACCAAGCTAGCCATCCTTAAGTAAATTTGCCTGTACCTTACCTGTACCTGCAAAGAAATGATAGAAGAGAGGAGTGGGCCAGGTGTCCTCACATTGAGCATAGACTAGGCAAAAGGAAATTAACTGGCTGTGCATGTGAATGCAAGACCAAGACATGCTCATGAGGACTTCCAGCCAAGGAAACCTTGTACAGCTGCAAGGTACTCAGCACAAGACTGACAGCCAAGGAACATTCAACATGCAATTTTTTACTGAACTCCCAAGACTTTTGTCTCAGTCTCTCCAACAAAGTTCTTCTCCAAAGATAACAAAGAAGTTAAAATCAGGATTTACCACCCAGGCCCCAGGTGCAAATTCTTTTTGCACTGAGTACCATGAGCTGCAGCACTGCACAAACATGAGCTAATCACAAGCAGCACTGGTTTGCAAAACCATAACCACAGCTATAAGGTGAGTCTCATTTTGAAAAACTGCAGTGCAAAATTGAGTTTCTCCCTGTGGCCCTCAGATGATTGCAGAGATATGAAGCCAGTGACTTCCACTGAGGAGGGGAAAGATGTGATCTGAAGCAGGGTATGGGGTATCCAGATCGGGGAGCCGAGCTGCAGAAGAATGGAGTAACACTGGGATGCAGCCTGCAGCTCCCTGAGCACAGAGGGTGCTCTCCGCTGCAGCACAGTCAGGAGCCAAGTGAGATGGGCAGGGCATGCTGGAGGCTGAAGCTGCAGGCACTGCTATGGGAAGCAGCAAGGTGCAAGCAACGCTGGTGGGTAATTTACCCCCCATCTCTCAACATGGGGAGGGCATGTTCTGCTTTCATCACGAAGTCTGTTTTTCTCAGTGTAAATGAGATAAGCTCCCAACCATGTCAGGGCCTCAAGCTAGAGAACATACTAGAGGACATTTAGCATAAGTATGTGGATTTTGGTCACATTTCTTACCTGCATTCATGGGGAAGCTTTTCACTAAGTCTCAAACTCCTCAACCCATTCCAGCCCCTTTCCTGCCTCCCTGCTGGTGATCCCAGCAGGTATCAGTCTCTGGTAGCAAAAACTGAAAGTCCTTTGGCCTGGAGATATGGTGGGGGGTACTAACACATGCAGGGAGAGAAAATAATGGTGGAGTCACAAAGGTAGAATTAAGGATTATTAATTCCTATAAGGAGCCCCAGGTTGGGCTGGCTGAGAGCTGCAGGGCAGGAATGAGAAGCGCTCATGAGGCTGAGGTTGAAAAGTGTATACTCAATTCAATAGTTTCACCCTAATTTGCCTTGTCCCCCAGCACCAAAACAAGCTCACCAGTGAAACAAAAATAAACTGCAGGTCAAGTCTCCAAGTAAAGATTTTGCAGTGCAAGCCTGGAAAGCTGAATTACTAGTAAAGCACACAATAACGTATCACCTTAGTGCACACCCAGCAACCAGATACCCTCAATTCTGCATCAGTGGCATCACTGACAATGCTGCAGCATGCAGCAGTGCAAGTTTCATAAACCCATACTCCCAGTGGTTCTCCCACACATCCTGAACTCCTGCCTTCTTTCCTTCCTGCTTTCCTCTCATAACCTGGGATCCCTGCTCTTGTCTAATTTAGATACAGCCTCTGCGACACCCCACAGTGCTTTAGCTTTGCATTTGCAAATCCCACCACCACACCATCCCTCTCTGGTGAAGTCCACTCCAGGCAGACCTCACACACATCCTCACAGCTTTTATATACCTCTGTGGTGCTGCATATTCTGCAAAAATCACTGCTTTGTAATGCAATGGCTGAAACCTTCTCCCCAGGCATGGCATCCACACAGGATGAGTTGGCAGCTCTAGGGACAAGGTTCTCTGCCCCATGTCCTAACACCAAGCTGCTCTACATCTACTGTGCAGGGGTTTTTTTGTACCCAGGACTGGAGTAAGGGGAGTGGTGTGTATGGCAGAGGTATCTGAGCAAGTGCACTACCTTTGTGTTGGGTCTGTTGTGGAAAATAGGCTGATGAATCGTTGTGGGGTGAACACAGTGCAAGGTGTGTGTAATAAATAAGCTCTTTAATATATAGTCTCCTCTCAGTATATGCTCATATTAAATGAGCATGCTCCATGTGTTTATAATAAAAAAGCATAGCAGCTTATTTAAATGCCACTGCCCAAGTGCAAGGAGCTCTAGCATTCCCCTGCTCAGGGTCTCTGTGCAAGTCAGTGTCTGTGGTGCATCAGCACTTGTTGAGCAGAGAAAGTTTTTCTGTTTGAGGTTTTCTCTTGAGGCCAGGGGAAGCAGGTGTCTGCGTTTCTTGTGTTCAGTGTAAAACCAACCAATGGGTGATAGCGGCGCTAGTTTCAAAAGGCGATTTCTGAGCAAAGGGTGCATGGAAAAAATAAATATATCTTTATAATGGTATGCACCAACACATGACTTCCTGTTGACTGAACGAGCAACCTCTCCTCTGCTTTGGGGCTAGATAATTTTAATTATTCATTGCATTTTGGCTGTCTAATTTCTTGGTAGTTTGCTTTCTGAATCTTTCGTATGAGTAGTAGCAGTATTCCTTCTCTTGTCCACTTTACACCTGACCATTGCTCTTCAGCCCCCTGTTATTTCTCTGTTCTCACTTCAAGGCAGGAAACAAAGCCCTGAACACAAGAAACCTGAAAGGATGCTAGGACATCTTTCCATGATCCTGGAAAGTTGGGGTGGTGCCTCTTGCTAGATAACACTCCAAACACATCAGCACAGGGACCCTCTCCAGCCTTCCCCACCACCCTTTAACTGACCTGGGCTTTGGTCAGAAACGGTGATGGAGCCAGTATTTTTCTCTGCCATGTTCATGTCCCTCTCCAAACAGGTTTTCATTGAGCAGAAAGGACAGAAAACTGAAGTGGTCAGCACATCTCAAGTATTAGCTCCCATATGTTGACATAAGTAACAGATTTGTCAATTTACAACCAGGGAGAAAGCTGGAGAGCAACCAGGTCAGGGATCAGCAACCTTACCATGGTTTCCCAAACTACTTTTTTTTTTTTTTTTTTTTAACCAAAGCAGGGGTGACATCTGCTAATGAGCAAAATCTTGCTGTAGCAAGAGAGGACAGCTCCTGTTTTAGGTAGAACTGCATAGGAAGTGAGGGTCCCTCTTGAAATGTCCCCTAGACTTGCTACAAGACACCAAAACACATCCACACCAGCATGTTTCTCTTCTGGGGTTTGGAGCCTGAGGCAGAGAATCATCACTACCACTGTCTTTGTGCACTTGCACCTCATGTGTGAGGGAAGTTACCAGTCTAAACAAAGGGCATTAGAAAGCCTACAGCAGTGTTTTAAATTGGGAGCCCTGCCATTAATTATAGTTCATCTGTTTGTTCATCCATTCTTTCTTTTTTATCTCTGTGGAGAGCAAAGAAACTCTCAACATTTAAGGGAAAGAGCATCTTTTAAACGTGGAAGGATGAATTCCACATACAGGCAGGAGCAGAGAAAGAATCTAGTAAAACATTTTATGGGACTTGATATGTTAAACCTTTGAGAAAATAATTTTGCAACAATTTAATTTATGGGGAAGACGAGGCTGGCCACGGAGATATTTCTTGGCTCCTTTCAAAATAAAAAATGTTATATAAAATTTTCTGCAATCTTTTGGCTATGAAAATTGAGAGCCAGCACAAGAATAAAGGTGAATTTACCTTAAAACTTATCAAATAAAACGCAAACAGTTATGACCTCTAAGAAGGAGATTTCCCAGAGTGTTTTGCGCTTTTTTTGATTTCTCTTTTTTTTAATGCTCTGTGTAACAATGCCCTCTTTGAATTATCAAAAGAAAAAACTAGTATGTAAGTGTGATGTGTTGGTCTGACCTAGGAGATTTGTCACAAAGTTCTACTAGAGCAAAGTCTGATAGGGGACAGCTGTTTCATTAGCCGGAGTGTTCTCTTAGGCTCTGTTAAGCAGGACAAGGATTCTCAAGGATTTCAGTCTCTTCTTGCTTTGGTCAAACACTAGGAGCCAGGATTTCAAGGAGGATAATTGCCACACATCTCGAGACTGATGCAGCTGCCAAAAGGTGTATTCATTGAGCATGCATCCTACCCAAGCATTTCCCACAGGAGTAGGACAGCCCTGGGCCTTGCAGAAGTGCTTCTTTTCCTGAAGCATGCCATGCTCTCTGCTCTCAAAAACAAGTCCTGTCAAAATGCTGGTCTAGAGAGTCTGCTCAGTTCTGTCAACTCATCTCTCCTTGCATGTTTTTGCATATACCAGTTTCGCAAAGCCTTAGCATTCTGAAAACCAGTAAAATTAATAAGGAAAGTAAATCAAGCAGAGAAAAAACAAAGAACACTCTAGCGTGAGGTAAACAAAAGCCCTGTTTCTCAGCCATGCCCCACTTGAGGCAGAAGCAGAGCAGAATGTCCCCTGGCTGCCTCCTCGGCACCCTGCCCCATCCCTCGGCTTTCCTTCAGCCCTGCAGAGGGGATGGGTGCCTGGGCAGGGGCAGAGCCGGGGCAGCCCAGAGCAGTGCTGGCAGAGTAAAGTGTGTGCATCCTCAGTGTCAGCCTGGCTGTGACAGCACAGATCTCAGTCAGGAGGTCCCGATGGTCACCCTGCCACCAGCAGATCTCGGTGCTGGTGACAGTACCACCTGGAACAGCAGGATCAGGCCCAGAGCCACTCCTCATTGGTGCTTTGTGTACAGCTTCGCAATGCAGGTCCACCACCATTCCTGGCATGTTGACAGGGTTCAGGCACCCGTGGCAAAGTTCAGGTGCCAAAGTGGGGCCAGGCACTCCTCACTGAACTCTGGGACCTAGGTCCCTCTCACTCTTGTCTTCAGCTTTGGTGTTGCTCCATGCCACTGCCAGGCCTTTGAGGAGGTCACAGAGGAGCAGGGAAAGCCTGCCAATAATTTGGTGTTCCCTGAGCTCCTTCCAGTGGGGTGGCTCCAGGGTACTGCACAGAGCTGCCTCTGTGGTGGAGCAGGGCAGGGTCACCACCATCCCTGCACAGCTGCGTGGTGTGAAGCCCAGAGGGATGGTGTGGTTTTGCCCACATTCACACTAGTGGTACACAAGTTATCAGGTCCCTCTCTAACCACTAGACAATGTTTCCTGCCTTGTTATGCTACTGATATTATTTCAGAAGAGTTTTGTAAGGGGGGGG
>VZRX01013235.1:0-13543 GCA_013398075.1 Notiomystis cincta | reverse complement strand
GGGGGGCTGCTAGGGAGTGCAGTGGGAGTGGTGACCAATGGGTGCTGAGCATCTTTCAGAACTGATACCCCTTTGCATCTCAACACTCTTCTCTTCAGCTCCTGCAGCTCTAGAGACCCTTCTAACTGCTCCTTCAACCACAACGCCATGAAAGCCAGCAAGGACTAGATAGGGGTGAATGAGGAGGGGACACACAGGCCAGTCCACGTTTCTGTACAGGCCAGTCCACGTTTCTGTACATCAGGTCAGAGAGCTGCACAGACAGAGCCTGAGAGATAACCTCCCTGTAATCCCATCACCTCAGAGAGATCCTGGGAGTCATGGACAGGTAAAATGGGTATCTCTGGTTTCTTGTTTATATGAGAGATGAGAGTCTTTCTGTTAGAATTAACTTGCTCTCCCTCTGGTGTTGACCATCCCTTTCCTTTCCCTCATCTGCCCCTGCCTGTCCTGCTCTTGCAACTAGCATCTCTGTGTCTCTATTGTTCTTTCTCTTTGACTGTCTGCCACCTGTCCTCTTTTCCCTTTCTGTCATTTCTTTCTTGTGGCTATTCTCTACTCCTTTCATTGTTTTTCTTTTCTAGAAACAAAGGATGATAACAAAAGGATAAATGATCAGATGCTGTCTGCCACTTAAATACCTCAATCCTCTACTTGCACTGCAACTACTATGTAAGCTTATTATGACTAATCACTATCCACAACTGCATACTATGCACACACTCAGGGGGGTTCACTCTGATTTCATGAACCTTTATTTAAGGAGAAGTTCTCTGTTCAGGCTGCTTCTTCAATGCCCAGCTATAATCACAGCTCCCGTGTCCTTGCTGCTTTCCCTTGAGCTATGTTATAGCCATAGGAGTTGCATGTGTATCCAGCAGTTTATACCTAACTAGACATCTGCTCAGTTGCTCCCCACAACATCTGTTCATCTGTTATTCTTTTTGCACCAGCCATATTCTGAAACCCTCTCTGGAAAAAAAACCCTGGGACGGTGAACTACAGAGGAAAGGACTGATGTTAATGAATGTTTCTAGATGAACAAATGTCTTCTGTGATTCAAATTGTCTTCAATTTGTTCTGAAACAGAAAAATAATCTGTGATCATAATTTTATTTTTCTGTGGTTTGGGATAATTTCTTGTACTTTACTCTTGTTTGCATCCACATGCTACTCTGCAGGGGCAAAAACATTGAGTACAGAAAAATTGAATGAGGTGAGAAAAGGTTCAATTAGAAAAAGAATCAGAAACATTTTGAAAGCAAATGGTTTTGCCCAAAACTTCACAAAAAAAAAAAAAAGAAAGTCTGTTTTCCCTTATGTTTTTGATGTGATAAAAAGCTTTTTTCCGTATGTGTTTTAATGAAACATCAACATAATTGTAATTGTTTTTCACCTGGCTTATATGTTTCTCCAGCAAGCAATTGCATTGTGCACAGTGCCTCTGCTCTGTTTTCTGCAGTTGTGGCACACCCCAGGTAAGAACTTTGCAAGCCTCTGGCCTGTCATTCCTGCTCATTTCCTGTGCAATTTTCTGGGCTTTCCTTTCTGGACAATCTGAGGATCTGTCACCACAGAACAGGTGTTCCCTCTCCAGCATCTCTGTTATGGGGGACAGTCTTCTGCACATCCCTGCAATAACACATCTGAGACTTAGAAACCTGTGGTGAACCACTGAGTGATAATTTTGTGAAGAGACCAATGTGTGTATGTGTGTGTGTTAGGAATATACACAGGTGTACAAGCGTTTGTACAAAGGCAGGGAAATAGGGTGAACCTAAGGTGGTAGGAAGTGAGTCAGCTCTAAATGTGAGAAAGATGATGAAGATTGTACAGTGGGTGTGGGAAACACACACACAACATGAACAGACAGAGAAAGAGGTGATGAAATGCAGTGGGATCGGGTCGTGCTCTACTCCTGATACAACCTGCAAGCACAACAGAGCAGGACTGCAACAGTGCTTATGGGACAGACCTCCAGGAACTGCCTCAGGCTGTTGTTGGGCTTAATGAAATACTTAATGGGGATGCTTTACCCTCTTGCATGTGTGCAGTCTTCTCTGTGGACTTTCTTCTAACAGAAGACATGTGATGTTCTTCTGCAGGAGCCTGTCTGTATAAAGCGTGGCATAACAGAGTATGTGTGTGCTTCCTCTTTCTGAGCAAGCAGGACAGGTATTTTTGCACTGCAGGCTGAGGGAAACAAGGCAGGAAAGAGTCCTTTGCCTATCTGTGGGACAAGGGGAGCACGGGTGCCTGAGGGAGAATGTGTCTGATGCAGGTGAGGAGCAGTGGGGAGTGTTAACCTCAAGGCACGACACTAGGTAGCAAAAGGCAATAGGATGTGCATGACTGTATGAATGAGTACTTGTGATGCAGTGGCCATGTATGAGGGTGCACAAGGGACAAGAAGCTCCTGGAAGAGCAGAGAGGGTGCCTGTTAGCTGGTCAATAAGTGCTCTGCAGTGCTAAAGCTTTATGTTAACATTAGCAAACAGATGAAGGGTGTATATATGTTCCTAGACTCTCAGATTTAAATTCCTAACAACCTCAAATTCCCCTTTTCTTCATTTCACTGGAGACCTTCCGGGAAATCCAGCTCAGTGTCTCTTAACCTTATCCCATCTTTGTGCTGAACATCAGCCTAACAGTGGAAAAAGATGACAAAGGACATGATTATTTTTAACCTATTCACTTCTGTTTTGCATTGCTGTGGGGGAGGTGAGTATCTCACCTCAATGAACCCAGCTGCCTGCATCCCTCCACTTGGCAGCGAGGCTGTTAGATACGGCTCATGCCTACCTTATACCCCTCCCTGTGCTCCTGCTGCCTCTCCCCAGCAGGATCCCTGGGCGCGGCCATGCCAGTCTTGCTGTCTGTCTGCTGTGGAAATGGTACGTTTGTCTGGAGAGGTGTCAGCATGCCTACCCAGTACGTATTCCATCAGCTAGCAGGATGCTATCTTTCCCTAGTCCTGAACACTTTCAACTCTGCTCTTCTTTTAGGCAATACTTGGAAGACATTCAGTGCAGTTTTCTCTGGAGAGGTTCTAATTTGATCCATCACTTGCCCCAGTGGATTTTCAGGGTTTCATATAAAACATAAAAAAACAACATCTCTTGATGACTAAAGTCCATACCCTCTCATCTTCACAGGCTTTCTCAGACACCTTCATCCTTCTCCCTCATTGGTGTCCATGTTCTGGATATTTTCAGATATTTTCACACTCTACCCAGCCATAGTTGCTGTTTGACTAATTACTATTAATTCACATACCATTTCCACTCACAAGGTCACCTGCTTCACCCCCAGAGTCACGTCTGCATCCTTTCCCTAGAACATTTCATGCAAATTACTGACACTCTTCTCGTACTGAGAGGCTTGGATGTGAAGAGGATATTTTTGGTGCTGAGCCGTCACCAGAAACATGGTAAACTGCTGGCTGCAGGGTGAGGCTAATGTAAATTCTCTCGTCCTCTCCTGCAGCATCCTCATGCAAAGGAGACTCTTCCTCTACAACTTCAGAAACCTGCGCAAGGCCAAAGGCCGGCGTGAAACCTACCTCTGCTATGTTGTGAAGCGCCGGGATAGTGCTACGTCGTGCTCCCTGGACTTCGGGTACCTGCGCAACCAGGTACGGGGAGCACCTTGCCATCCTCTTCTGAGGTGCCTGCAGCTCTATTTTGCCTGGGGCAGCAGGGAACAGAGGGCTGTTACAGCAGCACAGGCACACTCAGACGCTGTGCTGGTACACGCTGTTTGAGGGATGCAGCCTCCAGGTAAACCTGTACTTTGTGCTACCCCTGAGTGTGTTACCAGCAAGACATCCATACTCCCTGTTGTTTTACCAGTCCACCTACCTTCCTGTTTAGCTCCCTCCCGCCCCTTTTGTACATCCCTCCACATCAGTGCCCTTCGGTCCTTCTTTAGCCCTTATATACTGCCGTGCCTTCTCACCGTGTGCGCTGACCCAAGAACACGCCTCTCAGCATGCTTCCCCTGCCCTCACACCCCATCCACGCTGCACCTCCCTCCCTGCCACCCACACCCTGCTCCCTCCCCGCCACCTCATGCCTTGCCTCGTCTCTCCCCGTTTCCCGAAGATGGGCTGTCACGTGGAGGTGCTCTTCCTGCGCTACATCGCCGCCTGGGACCTAGACCCGGGACGCTGCTACCGAATCACCTGGTTCACCTCCTGGAGCCCCTGCTACGACTGCGCCCAGCACATCGCCAGCTTCCTGCGCTCCTACCCCAAACTGACCCTCCGCATCTTCATGGCCCGCCTCTACTTCTGCGAGGACCGCAAGGCAGAGCCCGAGGGGCTGAGGCGTCTGCACAAGGCGGGGGCACAAATTGCCATCATGACCTTCAAAGGTGAGCTGTGCAGGTGAAAAACAGATGATGGTGAGCTAAGGTGGGTTAGGGACCCCCAGGAGAGGGGGAGAAGGTATGGCAAGGAGCCAGAGAAGATGATGCAGAGCATGATGATTTAGTGATCTTAGGAGAGGTCAGTGTCCTGTCGAGCACCCTATAACTCCCCTGCACCTTGCACAGATTACTTCTACTGCTGGAACACATTTGTGGAGAACAGGGAACAGGCATTCAAAGGCTGGGAAGGGCTGCATGAAAACTCTGTCCATCTTGCTAGGAAACTTCGACGAATCCTCCTGGTAAGGGCCAATTCTCCTTCTTCTTCTTCCAGTGCCTCTTCCCTCAGCGTATTCCTCTCTTTCTCACTAAGTTCCTCTCTGCTCTTGCTGCTCATCCGTGCCATCTGCCATTTCATTCACTCATGCATCTTCATCTTCCATGTCCCTTAAGCTTCTTCCCTCAACTTTCTTCATCTCTCCTCTCCTCGTTCACTTCCCCTTCTTCCACCTCTCATCCCATGGCCTGCCATTCCTTCCTCTTATTCATGGGTTCCTGCTCACTTGACAACTGACCTACCATTTACATTTTGTCTTGCAGCCGCTGTATGAAGTAGATGACTTACGAGATGCCTTTAAAATTCTGGGACTTTGAAGTGAAAGTCATCAGCAATTGGAAGAATTTGCAAACACTTGTCCTTTGATTTCCAACTCTCCCTTACAACAGATCTTTCTCTTCTTCCTTCCTTACATCTCTCTTGCTTCCAGCCCTGTGTCTAGAAATAAGACTATCCTTACTTTTTTATTTCCAAGGAGAATTAGGCTGATCTTCTGAAGGCACCTTCCTCAGGCTCACAGTTTATCCACTGCTAACTAGGAATAGCCAGGACTGCAATGGCAGTGCCAGAAAATGATTTGCCCCCCCTCAGTCCCTGGAGAGCTAACTCAAGTGATCCACTAAATGGAGCTCTGGGTTTAGCCTTGCCCAGGTGGGAGCAGACAGCCTGCAAAGCTATTTATGTGACTATGTTCTCACTGGCACTGCACTGATGTGCACATTTCATGAGGGCTTCGGGGAGCACATTTTTTGGCTCTTAGAGCCACACTACACTCAGCTGCTCTGTGTCCTCCCCCATGAAATGGTTTATTTGTCCTGGATGTGGGTAGGAAGTTGAAAACCATCACCACTGAAGTGGTATAGCCTGTGTATTAAGAGCAAAGTTGGCCAGCTATTGGAAGGCTCAGCTGAGAGTGTTGAAATGAGTCCTTGACAGCCCAGGTAGCTCAGCTTAAAAACCTCACTTGAAGCCAGCAGATCTTTCTAAGTCGATTGTGTGCAGAGCACCACAGCTCTCACTGTGTGGAGTACTCTCCATCCACTGAGCATTTTCCTCTCGAGCAGACATGCAATATGCTGCCTTCCCAGCCAACTGCCTCTGCTGAAGGCCCCTTTAAAGTCCCACAGTCTTCTGTTTTTCCAGTTCTTTTACTGCCCATAATATGGCCAGCAATGTCTAGTTGGTGACTGTAATGAGAGTTGGCCAGAAAAAGAATCAAGGCATAAACAAAGCTCTATAGACTGAAGATCAGGTTAGGGGCAAAAATCAAACCATCCTTCTGCCTGGCAATCACTGTTTCCGCTAGCGGACCCCATTAGCTCCTGATCTGGTGGGCAGAGCCTTTACAAGCTGAAGATAAGGGTTCTCACCTCTGCTCACCACCACCTTCTCACCACCTAAATTACAGCTGGATTGTCCTCTCCAATCTAACCTCTTGAGCCTTTGACAAGGCTAAGTGTGTCCTTAGCCACTGGGTATGTTCTATCATTTCTTTCACGGTGGCTGCAAGTTCTCTGCTCTGTTTTGTTCCTCTTTCTGGGTGAGGCTGGAGGCTCCTCAAAACACCTCCTCTGGTGCTGGGCCAGCTGCAGGAGGACAGCAGAGAGCCTTGCTCCTACAGGGCCTCCTCCTGCTAGGACAGGTCACAACCAGGTGCATCACAAGCTTCCTACAACTTCAGGCTCCTGAGGCACTCTCAGCTTGAGGAATTTCGACCAAGAATAGCAATGAGAGTCCTTTGCGAAGCATTAGTTTGCAAGCATTGTGTTTTATGTTTGTTTCCTATGGTGCATATTATTTATATAAATAAAGATCTTGCAAACAAGCATCTGGTTTTGTCATTTTTTTGGTATCATGTGGGTGAAGGAGGTACATTTGACACAGAGGATTGTCGTGTCATCTCTTCTTTCTCATTTCTGGAGACACAACCTGGAACTATCAAACTGCCTTTATACTTTTACTTGTAGCTTTGAAGTTATTGACAGTATCACCCAGCAGATCTAGGCAGATAAATTGTTCGTGTACTTTGGATATACTACCAAAAATCTCTGAAGTTGAGATGGTTCTTTCATTGGTGGCCAGTCTATTGTGCCCATTCATGACTCATAACTGACCACACTGGACACAAAAGTGCTGACCCAATATGTTTCACAAAACAAGAAGAGAAGCAAAGATGTATAGAGAATCTTTGTCGTTCAACTTTTGATATTGGCCTGTACAACACTGTTGGCCTTCCCTGTGAAATTGTTAGAAAAATTAGTGTTTTCTAAAAAAAAAGTTGAGATACTGGCTTTTGCTTAAATTCTGACTAACACTGAGTTGAAGATACTTCTTGAAATATGACAACAGATGACACTGTACAGGAGGAGAAAAAAATGCAATGAGTAAATGCAAAGAATCATTAACTATATTAAGAATATATCCTATGTTTAGATTCTTCTGAACATAGATTCAGGGTGGACTCCAGAGTTAATCCATGTGATTCTGCTATAGGAATTTAGATCTTTTGCCACAGAGATTGTTTTAACTGCAGTTTTTCTGTTCACAAATCCCAATTCATATTGTTTGTTACAAGATATTCTTTAATTTGTCTTTCTAAATTAATTCAACCTCAAATGCTTTAGTTGTCTCTGCCAAGAACTCCCTGGAGAATGACTGTTATGCAGTAACATTAATTTTTAACCAAAGATATTTTACTTGCTTTGTAGACTGCATATAGTGAACATTTCACTACTGCTTATATATTTATTGAGGACCACTTATCTTTACAGTCTTATGGCGCCTGTGGGTGTGCTATTCCAGGTGTCTCTTTCCTTTATTTGCACCTGGGCAAAAGTTAAGCTTTCAGGGGGACTGTGACAAATACACCTCCAGCCCCAGTTGCCTGAGCTGTGGGAAATGGGGGCTTGTGATTTCTGGGAGGACATTTCCTCCCCAGACTGTGGGGAACAGCCAGAGCAGGGGCCTTAGTGCTGGCTGCAAACCCAAGTCTCACTTGATCAACACTTCACAGTTTGCAGCAATGAACAAGGCACAGGCACATCCAGGTAGCTGTAGAGGATCGATCTTTGATAACAGAGGAAACAGGACAAATGGGATGGGATGGCTACTGGTGGGGAAAACTGGGCATGGCATCCTGCTTTGGTTTGAAGGGATGCTGTTCCATGATGCAAACAGCTCTCAAAGGCTGTCTCTCAACCTCCCCCAGAACATGCCTGCTGAAGAGCAGGACACTGACATCATTCCCACAGCTGCACACGACATTACTCCAGGTCAGTACATAGCGCCCTTGGACTTTGTGATAATAAGAAGCAGATTACCATTAAACAATGCAAAGACACACTCCAGACCCATGCAAACACAAGCATGTCTTCTCCTCGCTTGCTTTCTCTTCCTCTGCTGTGTGCTGGTACTTGGAAATCAGGATAGAAAGGGGTTTCAGGGTCATGGAGTCCAGTATCATGCTACTTGTCCCTTCAGGGGATTTTCAACTTTGATGTATTTGTGTCCAGCATAGTCTTTGAGTACATTTTTCTACTCTCCCTGATGCTGACCCTTTAGCATTCCTATGAGCAGAAATGTCATTATTTCATCACATATATATTAAATATTCACAGTGATGGAAGTCAGATTTGGTTCACAGAAGAAACTTGAAGGGATTTGGCAGAGAAGAGGCCGTTCATTCAGACAATGACAGCAGTGATGAGCAGAGCCTCTGCTGGGGAAGGAGAAAGTGGGTTGCTGCAAGAGCAGAGGTCATAGCAGATGGGGAGGCACCAAAGGCCAAAGGGTGCCAAGTATTTTGAAGGCTGCCTTTGGCTTTTAAATCTCTCATACACTTCTGTCTTAGGCAGGTTTCCCCTCAGGCTTCCAAACCCACATCAGATATAGCTAAAACTCCATTGCTCTTGCTGTTGCTGCACTCAAGTTCCAGCACAGGGAGGCTGTTGATGTCCCCTCACTATAACCTTGTCATTAATTCACAGTTAAGAACTATCCTACTCCACAAGCTGGCACAACACTTTTACCAGTTGAGAGAGCCAGCAGAAGATGAGAGCAGACCAGCTGCCTTGTGTGGTTACCTTTAAAGGCTACCAGTGTGGTAGACCAACCTCTAGGCCCTCACATGCCAGTAGGGGCACAGCAGGGATACAGCAGATTGCAAATTCGCTCTGGCAGATAAAACTGGTGTGAAAAACTTCACTGGGCTGACTTGGAACTGGCAAGCTTCCAAACAGACCACAGAAGGTTTGTCCTCCTGCCTTCAGTGGGAGAGGGCTGAGCCCTGGGCATGGATGGTTATGGATCCAGCTGTACTCAACTACACGTTGATCAAGTGATTTGATTTCTCCCTAAGGAAACAAAAAGTAAACACTATAATGTCCAGAAAGAGGGCATCCAGTATGAGGCCCTGGACAAGGGGAAGAAAATTTTAGCTGTGCTATACATTGCTTGGAGTTCTTTTATTTGATTAATGTAGGAGACGCTCCCCAGCCAGCTGTGCTCAGCCTTAGATACACTCATTCTGCAGGGACTGGAGCTGCTTCCTCAGCTTGCAGCTTTTCTGGCTGTCTTGAGGGTCTGCTAAGTATCTGGAGATTTTCGCGTGGCCAAAGGATGCTATAAGCATTAATAAACTGAAAGAGATAGGCATGGCTCCCACCAGCCTCTGCCTTGTTCTTCAAATTATCATTTGTGCATGCTGCAGATCCCAGCATCAGCACATTCCCCAGTGGGATCTCCTGCTTGAAGAGGCTGGGAATCATGACACACGGAGCTCCCCACATGATTCATTCAGATGTTCTACATTATTTGCAGTTCAAATTCAAAACTGCTGCAAGACCCCACACACCTGTATCTTCTTTTTGCCTTCTGCCAGTAGAGCTTTCAATATCTCCTACCTCACGATTCCACTCCATGTTTCCAGCTGGAAAAGCAGAGGCTTTTTACTTTGTTCCCCCAGTTTGCAATGAACAGGTATGTCTCCAGAGTGTGGAATTAAAAGGGAATGTTGTGTACCAAGGACCTGAACAAGAGCAGCAAAGTTTCCACAGAGCTGACATTTTGCCTTTTACACTAGTTTTACAGTCGTAAAAAAAGTTTACACTCATAAATAAAACCTTAAAATGGAGTATTATTACAATATTGTATAAATACAGTAATAGCATGAGATATTTTCTGAAACATACACATGTAGCCATAAAAGTGATCTTCATAAGAAATTCTGAAAGCAATTGCTTCTTTGGAACAGATCAGAGCATGAAAAATGTTACATGCTGGCTTCTCGAGGGCACTTGCAGAATCTGGTTGCAGAATCAGCAGACATGGAAGGCCTGATTATAGGGCATGGTCTCCATGCCCACTGGATTCTCAGGAAGCTCTGTGAAGACCCAGAGCACTGTGTCCTGGATGCATGGCTGCATCATCCAAGCTTCCTGATGGCTTCTCATGTGCTCCCTCTGTTCTGCCTAATACTTAGCAATGCCCAGCCAGTGACAAGAGTCTTCTCTGGAGGCAGCCAGAGACTTATAAGGCTGCAGCAGAAAAGACTGGCTTTTCTGGTCTTGTATTGATGCACAAAGTGAACTTGGAAGCATGAGAGTGATGCTTGTTAGTATTCAGTTTTCCAGAAACGGAGGAAACCCCTAGGAGGAAGAAAAAAAGAAACATTAAAAACTACATACCAAAAGCTTAAGCTGTCTCTTCAGCATGATAGAGAATTTGAAAATAAAGCATCTAATCCAAGAGATCACTCAGATCCTCCTTTAATGTGTTAGATAATCTCCCTCAAGATACATTTTTCCAGACAACAGAGTAGCATCTCATAATTTACTGTGCCATGTATGCCACTCCTAGAAATACAGACCATTTAGAAATAGAAGAATTTAAAAGATGGCAACTTGCATAGCTTGAATGCAGGGGAAGTGGAGTTGGATCCTGTGGCATGGCAGATTTTTGGGAGCAGTTAGAAAGGCCCTCCAGAGGTTTTAGTACCACACCATGTTTGCAGCATGGCTAACTCCAAGGCTGGATCAGCAGCTCAGAGGAAAGCTCTCAGTGTCTCTAGGGATGGATGTGATGGCCTCTCCAGGTTCCTGTACAGCACCATTGTCAGGGGAGACTTTTTCCTTCTATCCTGTTGGAATTTCCCTCATTGCAGGTTGTGTTGCCTCGTTTTTCCTCTGTGCATTGTCAAGGAGAGTTTGGCTATGTCTTTACTGCCTTTATGTAGTGGAAAACAGCAGTTAGATCCCACTTGGTTTTGTTGGCTCTTTAAAACCAAGATCCACCTCCTCTATAAGTCTAACGAAGCCCATTCCCTCAGCCTCTCCTCACAGGGCAAGTGCTCCAGCCCCCTGCCTTTTGCAGTGGTACTCCACCAAATCCCCTCTGTTTCCTCAGTGTCTTTCTCCTGTCAGGGAGGCCAGGGCTTGATGCAACAGTGTGTGTTTCTCTGGAGCACATGCCTGGAACTGGCTCACCTCATCACACCTCTGTGTAATTAGTAAAACAGGGCAGGATGTCTAAAAGGGCTGAGCACACAGACATTCCCATTTCTTCTGTGGAGGGTTGGTAGTTAGTCAGAACTGTTGATGATGGGCCCTATTCACCTTCATTTGAGGGGTGGCCTGCATTTAGCTGAGACAGCAGAGCAGCTGTCTGACTTGCAGCAGGCTTCCTAGCCAGCAGGCCTCTGCAATAATCATCAAGCTTGCCTGGATGGGACAGGCAATTTGTTAGCTGGCTCTTTAAAACCAAGACCTGAAGGGCAGATTGCCCTTGTACTGCTGCATAGGGAACCATGCTGAGTCAGCAGCAGTTTGTCAGCACTCAAGAGCATTTAGGAGACAGCTCTGCTCAGCTCCCAGCAAGCATTGCACCATGCACTTGATTGTGCATAAGCTGCTAAATTATTTAATCATCTTAGGCATTAGGAGACTCAGAAAGTCTGAAAGCCAAGGAGAAAATGTCTTCTGAACCATTACATTGCATAAAGTACTTTGTTAGAACAGCTGATTGACTGGATATTGCTACTGACTCTGTATCCTGTCACCTGAATGTCTTACTCAGACAAGAAATGAAAAGGTCAGGTCTTGAGGTACTAAAAGCCCTATATAATGTTTGGGGTGGGTGGAACTGAAATGAAGTGTAACATGTACGTTTTCCTCAGCCAGAAATAAAACAAGGCACTTTTAGCATCCTACAAACAGGTTAGTCTGTGTGTCTGTGGCTCTAAGCTCCTGCCTGTATTATGCAGTTGTTTGCATCCTTTCCTCCACCTCCTGCCATCCATTCTGCACAGAGAGGGACTAGTTCAAGCAAGAACTGGCTTGCCCCACAAAGGGGTTAACTCCAGTCCTGGTCTTCTCTCCTGTCCAGTAGACCAACTCCTCTTTCTTGTATAAGAAGATATCAGGCCGTACAAATAACTTCTGCACTCATATGGATTGCAAGAAACAGGGAAAACAGGTCTTGGTCATATGATACTCTTATGTGTAAACTCTGATCCTGAAGGTAAATCCACCCATCTGGGCTTTTGAACTTGCTCAGAACTTCACTAAAATCCATGGCCCTGGCATGAGAGATCATGTAATCCTGATCCTTTGAATCATGATTACAGAGCTGAAGGAGGTTTTGGAGTCAAATAGGTCTGGTAAGGTGAAAGCTAATGAACTGGTAGTTGATTCATGCAAAGGGTTGAAATAATGTACCCTTTCCTTAGTTAAACTCTGAGAGTACTGCTCAATCTCTTCTCTACTCCTGACCACAAAAGCACAATGTAGCAGCACAGTCCTTTGGCAATCTCTTGCTTGCTTGGCTGTCCGCTTATGCAGCATCAAGCCCGTGATTATTTTTCCTACTATCATTTCTGCTAACACCATTGCTGGGGTCATCCAAACCTCTTTTTCCTTGGATTTTTTGCATTTATTTTTGCTCTTGGTGTTTTCTTCAGGTGTCTACTAACCAAAAAGATATGAAAGAGTTCTGTGCAATTCAGAAAGATGTATACAATGAACTTCTGGGGCCAGTAATCATCTTCTCCAGGTTGGTATGCAACAAAATTTCTCCAGCAGTATCTGTAATCTAAGAAGAGAGATACCCAGTAACTCTTGATGAAAGGATGCCCAGTAATTTCTTCATTAACATGTCAGTGAGTCACTTGTGTCTCAGTAAGAATACAGTCAAGGACAAAGATATTCATACAAGGGATACACAAAAAAGTCAGTGGAAAGGGGAACCAAAACTCTACAGATAACAATAAGTCTAAAAAAGAATTGCCAGAGAAAGAAATTTATCATTGTGGTGTCTTGGGCAAACCTTATCACAAACAGCACACTCTGGCATAAAGCCAGAGAACATTTGCCAAGAGAGAAGAAATCAATGAGTGGCAGGAGTGAAAAGGGAAGTAGGACATGCAATCAGAGCTGGTCAGGCTCTACTTTTGGCAGCCTTGGTAAGACAAGTTGCTTCAGTCATGAATCTGTCTGACTTATCCCAATGATTGGGGAAAACATGGAGTGAACACTATAATATTTAGCAGTTCATAATGATCTTAGTGTTGATGGAATGGCCAGAGCTTCTGTCAATGCTCTGGTGGTATAATCCCAGAAAGAGTATTCCCGAGATAAGCAATGTGCTTTAAGATTACATTTGACCTGGTGGGTTTTGTAGCTGCACACTCCAATGGTAAGTACCCACACAGGTTGTGTGAGGTTCATCTTTTCAAATGTACATTTCTTTTTGTAAGCTGCTTGTCTGGACTATTTTTACAGCCAAGGATCACCAGGCAAGCAAGATTGTCACCGTTTGGACCAGTGTTTACCAAGAAAGGCAGGA
>VZRX01013232.1:683-20324 GCA_013398075.1 Notiomystis cincta | reverse complement strand
CTCGGGGCTCGGTGCGGAGCTCCGGGCAGGGCTGGCCGGTCCGGCTGCTCCTGCGGCTGCACGCCCTGCTGGAGAAACGTGTTTATCTGGAAGCTGCGCCGTGGAGTGACCTGTGCCCCGGGTGATGCGACCGCATCGCCTCCTGGCCGGGACCCAAGCAAAACACGGGATTTACTTTGCCCTGTGCTGGCTTGCGGCTGTTGGGGCACGCTGGGAGCTGCTCCCGCCAGCGCCAGAGCGCAGCCCGCAAGGATGGGAGCCAGGCTGCTGTGCCTCTGCCTCCTCACAGCCCTCCTCGGCTACTACATCTACACGCCGCTCCCCGAGGACCTGCAGGAGCCATGGACAGTGATGCTCGTTTCGGCTGCCTTCAGGACCGTGGATCACCTGGTCAGGTGGCGGGGCTGGGAGGGCAGAGCTGCGGGGCAGGGGGGTTCTGTGCCCCTGGGGCGGCAGCGCACGGTTCTGTGCCCCGTGTGTGGCTCTATCGGCACGGTGCTACACCCACCGAAGGGCGGGAGTAGCCGAAAGGAAGCACTAAACTTACCGCGACTATGATACAAACAAGGTAGAACAGATTCGATCTTGCAGCCCTGAGGAAGGGCCGTTCAGAGTAACTGGAATGAGGTGCGGGGTGGGGCTGGCTCGGCAAGCGCAGACAAGTTTCTCCTGCTCCACACTGCCGTGCAGCGGGAGCGCTGCTGCCCGGACCGTCCCTGGCTGCTGTGCGCCCAGCTCCCTCGGCACTGCTGCGGGCAGCGGAGGGAAGACTCCAGCAGCTCTCACACTCCACTGGGTTTTGTGGTTTCATGGAAATTCACCGACAGAATAGTCTCGAAAACTACACGAAAGAACATCTCTGTGTGAGACAGCCTTTGTTGGCAGTGGGGACCTTTTTGGGGCTGTCCCGTCTGCAGGAGGACGGAGGATGAGGGAGTTTTGGTGCGTGTGAGGGACTCTTGTTTTGATTTCGGTGGTGGAAGGTGACCGCGGTGAGAGAGCAGCTGTAGCCTGCAGTGTTGGTGCGCTGTGCCTTGCTGCTTCCCCTCCTAAATCCCCTGCTGGAGCAGGGCAGGCGCGGGCAGCTCTGCCCAGGACGCCTGGTGCCTGCTGGGTCGCTCTGTCACGTCTGTCACCTCAGCACGGCACTGCCGGCAGCAGGAGCGTCCTCCCCGTGCGAGGACCGTGTGTGTCACTGAACACGCAGCTGCAGCGGTGCCTGTTGCCTGCCTGAGCCCCTTCCCCACAGCGGGGCCGTGGGCGGGCATTTGGAGCATCATCTCCCACTGGTGGAACCCACTGCCAAGGGATGGAGGCGGCCACAGCCTCCTTGGAGCTGCACCAGTGCAAATGAGATCTGAGGTGGCTCTAAATTGTCCTGAGCGTGCCCTGAATGCCGCTCCAAGGGCAGGGCAGCGACTCGTGGTCACCTGTGGCAGGTCTGCCTTTGCAGAGGGGAGCCTGGGTTGGTTTTGCTGATTCCCTGATGTTGTTTGAGCAAAGGGAGCAAAGTGCCACCCTCGAGCATTGCTGAGCAGTAGAATCCTCTCGGTGTCACGAGCACCATGGCACTGCAAATCTCCACCCCTTGCTGCGGCAGGGCCTGGGGAGCCCCCAGCTCAGCAGCCCTGCTGGGTGCCACTGATGTGCTCAGAGTCCCTTCCTGCCCCTCTGTTTGCCTCAGGGAGGCTGGGAATGTCTCCCTCTGCCTCCTGATGTTCGTGTCCTGTGTCCATGTGCTGCCAAGCTGGGAACAGCCTCTGAGAACGAACCTGCCACTTGCTGGGGTGCTTGAGCACAAAACGCTTCAGGTAATTCAGGAAGTGCCCCACGCCCTTGCTCTGAAACACCTGAAGAAAGTAAAACACACAGAACAATGTTTTTGCTGTCCTCCCAACGCTCCCTCCCTCCTCAGCCCAGCTCTGTGGAAGCCCTGGAACCCCGACCAGCCCCTTCCAGCCCACTCACGAGCTGCCTGTGTCCCTGTGGGGCTGATGGGGAGTGTCCCCCGAGGGTGCCTCATCCCACCTGTTGCCCCTCTGGAAACCTGGGCTGCTGGAAGCTGTGTGAGCACTGCCCCTTCCCAGTCACAGCCAGGCTCCCTCCCTGTCTGTAGGTTTTGGGGGGTTTGTCCTTGCTGCAGAGCTCCTCTGTGGAAGAGGGAGGAAGAGAGAGGGGGAAATGCTTTCCAAAGCACAAGGATTCCAAACCCCAAAGGTTTTCCTGGTACTCTGTAACACCCAATAATCTCACACTGGGACAATGAGGATTTTCAGATGAGGGCACCATTTCCTTTCATTGATAATGGCCTGGAAACCACAGGCAGCAGCACAGTGGTTTTCCACAATGTAAACTGTCCACTTCTGGAAAATACAGCTCTGAGAGCACTGGAAATCCTCAGTGCTGGGGCCCAGGGAATTCCTCCCACCACGGAACTTTCACAAGTTCTGTGGAGTCACAGCAGGACTCACTTTGGCTGATATATTTGTTTTTTCAAGATGTTAATGCTTGAGGAAAAAGCAACAGCTGAGAAATACTTGTGCAAACTGTGTCAATGTTGTGGCTAAAACAGCAGTTCTGGCACTTGTGTGTGTTTGTTTTCATGGAGCTGATGGCAAGGACCTGTGCTTCCCTTTCCCTGTGCCAGGGCCTGCCCACTCATCTCCATCCCAATTCCAACACGATGGGATTGGCAGGGCTCCTCCTGGCATCGCCTGCTCCAAAGCTTCAGAGAGAGGTGACTCAAAAATGTGGTGACAATCACTGTCAAAGGCTGCCAGCAAGGGCTGAGCTGTGTGCTATTCTAACTCATGTAAAAGAAGGTTATGTCATGGAATCCCAGAATCCCAGGCTGGTTTGGGTTGGAAAAGATCTTAAATTTCATCTTATTCCACCCTCCTGCCAAGGTCAGGGACACCTTCCACTAGACCACGTTGCTCAAAACCTGGTTATATGTAGATGATGATTAAACAGTTGAGTTAAATACAATTGGAAGAAAAATAAATGCAACAGGCAGGGCCAGGCTGTGTGACTTACTCACAGTGTAAGGTGAGAGGTCACAGCTGTCAGCAGGTGATCAGTTACAGTGTGGGGCTTTCACATCTTTCCTGGGGAGAATAAAGTGTCTCTTGGAAGCCAAACTTCAAACAGGTTCTGCAGCAGGCTTGGCTATTTTCTTTCTTTCAAAACTTGAACCTGCTCTGAATTTCATCCCTGTTTTCACCTTCAGGTAACATGTGAGAATTTGGCTTTATTTCTTATCGTTTCAGCTGTGATGTGATGAGGCTGG
The DNA here is from genome assembly GCA_013398075.1 of Notiomystis cincta. NCBI lineage: Eukaryota > Metazoa > Chordata > Aves > Passeriformes > Notiomystidae > Notiomystis > Notiomystis cincta. The sequence goes on along the minus strand of VZRX01013232.1, from coordinate 17,035 downwards.
GGTGGGAAAGGGGTCTTGTCCCATAGCCGGGGGTGGTGGTGGAGGAGCCAAGGTGCTGGTGCTGGCAGCAGTGCAGGAGCTCTGTGTGGCTGTGGGTGGCTCTCTGCAGTTCTGCAGTGTTCCCTGGGCTGCCCCCAGGCTGTGCTGGTGCCAGCAGCTGTGGGTGCTTGCTGGTGGCTCTCTGGGGCACGATGCCACAGATGTGCTGATGCTGGTGGGTCACTGGACTGGACAGAGGGCTGTGGAGGTGACCCACATGAACACCAAGCACGAGTGTGAGTGTGGACACAAACCAGCAGCCCTGGCTCTGGGCTGGGCTCTGGCCTGCAGGGCAGCAGGTGACAGTGAGGGCACGTGTCACAGAGTGCCACTTCTGGTCAGATGGACACTCTGGCCTGCTGCACTTCTACAGCAACTTCACGAGTTTGTACAGAGCATCAAACAGCTTCATGGGAACTTAATCTGAGGGTAACGAAGGCTGCACTTGAAACGGCTTCCCCTTGTCTTGTGCTTTAGTCCAAGCTGGCTGATCTGCTGGGGCTGATGCACTACTTGGAGGGCTTGAGGCTGATCACAACTCTCGAGCTCGTCACTCCCACGTCCAACGAAAACGTCACCAGCACAGACACGGAGCTCAACAACGTCCCTGTCCGCCTGTACCTGCCCAGCAGGGCACCTGGCGGGCTCAGGAGGGCCGTGGTCTACTTCCACGGTGGGGGATGGTGCATAGGAGATGCAGGTGAGCTCTGCCGCCACGGGTCTGGGGAGAGATCTCAGCAACAGTGTCAAGGGCTGCCTTTTGTTTTGTGGGAGATGCCGCAGGGAGGGGCAGGGACTGGTGTGTCACCAGGTAAAAGCAGGGGGAGGACTGGGGAGTCACCTGGAAGCTGCTGCCAGGAGGAGGAGGCAGCTGTGTGTGTGTGTGTGTGTGTGTGTGTGTGCCCGTTCTCTCACACGGGGTTTCATTTCAGGCATGCGTTCCTACGATCACATGTCACGGCAGATTTCACACGAGCTAAATGCTGTTGTGGTGTCAGTCAAGTAAGAGATATTCTCCTTCCAGATGGGGTGAGGGCTTGGAGTAAATCAACCTGTTTTGATTAATCTGTTTTTTCTGTGTTTCTGTATTTGATCCCGTGCTTTCCTGCTGACTCATAAACATTTGTGAACAGAGGCTGCCAGGGTGACAGTGGAGAATTGTGGCTGGTGGCTATTTTGGCTTTAGGAAGATGGGTGGGTTGGATCCTCTGGGGTATCCCAGCTCCCACTTCTCCGGGCACAGAAATAAACATCCCCCCACAGGGTGATGTGAGCACGCCCTTCTCTTCATTGATAACAGGTACTAACAGGCTTTTTTGCCCCACCAGCTACAGGTTGGCCCCTGAGCACCGTTTCCCTGCCCAGTTTGAAGATGTCTACTCGGTGACCAAGTTCTTCCTCCGGAGCGAGGTCCTGTCCCAGTACGGGGTGGACCCCGCGCGCGTCTGCGTGGCCGGGGACAGCGCCGGGGGCAACCTGGCTGCAGCCGTGGCTCAGCAGGTACGGGACACCTGCTGGCAGGCTCAAAACCACTGCTTCTGTGCCTTCACAGCCACTAAACACAGCTCAGCTCACAGCACACGCTGCTCTCCGGCCTGTGCTCACAGGACGTCACGGGACTGTCCCAGGGACCAGGAGAGGGACTGCGCCCGAGCCACCCACGGCATCGCAGGAGCCTCAGTGCCATCCCGGCATCTGTCCCCCAAAAAGGCTCTCTGTCCCCCAAAAAGGCTCTCTGTCCCCTAAAAAGGGTCTCTGCCTCCTGATCGGGGCATACATCGCTCTAACCTTAAGCACACGTTGGCTGGTTTAGGTATGATGTTTGAAAAGGGAATTTTAACTATGTGACAAACAGTTATAGCAGTAAATAGTAGGGAAAACAAGCAAACAAAAAAGCCGCATTAAACGTTCTGTTAATGCTTCACAAAGCATCAGAATTTCAAAAAGCATAGTTCCCAAAAATCATTATCCTTCAGTATAAGAAATAAAATGAAATTATATGTGATGTTTGAGAATTTTTATTGCAGCATGCTGTTTTAGATGACCTGTCCAGAGATTCAGAATTTCTTTATCCTGGTTTTATTGACAATCCTATTTTGCTCATGTTGCAAAATGCACATCTCAATTCTTCAACACTTTCACTGATTCTTTGCAATGGTTTCTATTTTTTTTTACAGCTGTCGGAGGACCCTGAAGTCAAAACGAAGCTCAGAGCTCAGATTTTGCTGTACCCCGCTCTGCAGGCCCTGGACCTGGACCTGCCGTCCTACCGAGAGCACGCCAACAAGCCCTTCCTGACCAGGCTGCTGATGGTCAGGTTCTGGAGCGAGTACTTCACGTCGGACCCCGCTCTCAGGGAGGNCGCGCGTCGCCGCTGCTGGCGGGGGATGCGCGGCTGCGCCGCCTGCCCCGCGCCTTCATCCTCACCTGCGAGCACGACGTGCTGCGGGACGACGGCGCGATGTACGCGGGCCGGCTCCGCGCCGCGGGCGTGCCCGTCGAGCACCGCCACGCCCGGGACGCCTTCCACGGCGCCTTGTCCTTCAGCGCGCCGCCCTTCGAGCTGGCCGCGGCGCGCAGGCTCTTCCGCGCCGTCCTGGGCTGGCTGAGGGAGAACCTGTGAGCGCAGAGCGGCTCCTCCGCCCGCCCCGCGTGGCTTCGGCCGCGATGCCGTCTCCTTGCGATGCCCCCGCGCTGGGACTGGAGCGTTCCCCATCTTCTGTGGCAGGAAATCAGTCTGATCCCAACCCACGCGTTCTTCCAGTGCTCTCCCCTGAACCCCAAACCCCCAGGCTGCCAGGTCTGCTCCGGGGCTCCTCTCCTGGCCCTGCAGACTCTGGGATTTGGTGTCTGGTCTCTGTTGCTGCTTCTTTCCCCATCACACCCCTGAGAGCAGGGGTGGTGCCAACGGGCCCGGCTGCTGCGGGCACACGGGACCTGCTCGGTGGCCGCTTTCCTCCCGTCCCCTTGGCCCTGTGCGATGTGGCAGCGGGGCCCTGCTGCTGCCGGGGTAACGGGGTGAGCACAGGCACCGGGAGGCTGCAGGAGCCTCGGGGCAGCTGGAGGGACCCGCCCGGCACGGGCTGGGCTGGGGCTGCTGTTCCTGCCCTGCCCAGCTCGAGGGAAGCACTTGGGAACCCAGTGGGATGGCTGAAATATTGTGCAAGTGTTTGGGGCTTGGTTGGTTTGTTTGTTTGTTTTGGGCTTTTTGTTTATTTGGGCTTTTGTTGTGTTGTGGGTTTTTTTAAAGCACCTGTCCTACTCCTCCTTCCTTTCTTTAATCCTTGAACTAACAGGACGCAGTGAAACAAACCAGCACTGGATAGTCACTGGGAAAAGGAAGCTGTGAAGGTCCCAGCCTTACCACAGCACTGCTGCATGGTCTGTACTCTCCTTATTTGTTAAGTCATGTACTAGGTGTTCTAAATGTCCTTAAAATTGTTTATCACATGTTACATATGATTTCTTAAAAGTAGAATTAACTTTGTAGCTTTATAGGCTTGAAAAAGAAACATTCAGCTGTAGGGAACAAATAATCTCTGTGTAAATGTTTCACGTGTTAAATATAAACCCTGGAACTTTTGACTGAAGCATGAATGCAGGGGTTGGCTGTTGGTTTAAGCAAATCAAACACTGAGCAGGTACTTCATGTATCCTGCTTTCCTTTTGCATAAAAGGTGCTGAATCTTCAATAATTCTGGGCTCTTTTCCCTGTGTGGAGCCTGTTCAGATGGAATGTGTACGGGGTGATTGCCGTTTTCCATCTTTAATAAGTTGAAGGTAAATATTAAATCGTTTTTGATTCCAGTGCAGTGTGTTTTGTTGTCCCCAAGTGTCCCGTTCGTGGGGAAGCTGTGGCAGGCGAGTGAAGCCAGAGGGAAGCTGCTGCAGGCAGCCCCAGGTTTCACCTCTGCCCTGGCCGGGGCTGGGCTGGGCTGTCCGGGAGGGAAGCGGCGCTGCTCGGGTCGGTCTCTCCGCATCCTTGCACTCCCCCTGGAGGCACATCTGTGCTCGTGTGCTCGCTCCCGGGGCGTCTGGGGGTTTGGGGATCTCTCTGCAGCGCTGCCAGCACGTCCCAGTGCTCACCCACAGACTGGGCTCCCGTCTGCTGGCAGAGGCAGTCCCACTGCAGTTCTATTCCTCCCACATTTGCAAGTAATTAACAGCCTCGTAGTATTCCTGGGGAAGTTGGGCTTTGAGGTTTTGCTCAGTATGACCTTTGGTCTGATATTCTATGCCATTTTAGGGTCATGTCCACAAGAACATTCACTGGGATGGGCATTTCTGGGTTGTAAATGGTGGTGGGATGAGCCCAGTTGGTGTTTCCAGGAAGACAACCTTGCTCAAGAGACTGCTGAGGGAGGATGGTTGTGTAGTTTGACTTGGGGGGGACAGGCCCACCTCACATCCCTCAGCAGCTGCCCTGCTGTGACCCAGGCTGGTTTGGTCATTGCCCTGCCCTGCAGCACTGGGACATTGCTGGAGCAGCTCTGGGCTGAAGTGTTGGGCTAAGTTGGCTTTGCCTCCCTCTGGGGGTGCTGGAGCAAACCTGGGGACCCTCCCTGTCCAGGCTGCCACCAATATCGTGTTTCCTGTGCTGTGCCTCAGTCACAGCTGTGTCAGGGACACTGGATGCCTGCCTGCAAGGCAGAAGAAAAGTTTATGTTCTAGGAAACAGTGCCAGCCACAAACTGCCAACCTTCCCTTGTGTGTGTTTTATAGGACTCCCTTGGAACCAGAAGTGAATGTCTTTTAAGCACCAGCACCTATAAATATGGACTCATGATTGATTGGGTTGTGTGTTTTTGTTTAGGTTCCTAAAATAGACTTTTGGGATTGGAAATGCCTGGTGAGGCACAAAGTGAGACAGTGAACGCTGCACTGTTGATGTTGCTGGCAGGAGAGGCTGGAGCTGCAGTGAGCAGCAGTATCCACACCAGAAAACAGGACAAACCACCCCGAGGGAAGGCTTTGGTACATCTCCAAAAGCTGTCCCTTGAAGGGAGGATGGGATGTGGGGGTTGACAGTCAAGGACAAAGCTCAGCCTCACCACGGCGGGGCTCACAGCCCCGTTTGGAACCAGCCCTGGGTGCGGAGACCAACCCCCCAGGGCTGCCCAAGCCCAGGGAGACGGATCAGAGCCCTTCCTACCACAGGGGGCAGTGGCATGAAGGAATGGGGCTCATGCTCGCAAGCGAGTCAAGGAGGAAAGGAAGCATCCTTGAAGTGTCCCCATCAGTCAGGGCTTCCCCATCACCCATTTTTGAGAATCCTTGACTTCTCTGCTGAAGTACTACACTGGTTTAAACCCCAAACCCCCAACAACCCCCCAGCCAACGCCCAAACCCAGAATGTGGCAGTGCTCTGGGGTGTCTGGTATTTTCTGCAGAGTGGTTGCCGGAGGGCTCAGCCGCGCCCCGTTCCCGTGGAGGGCTCAGGGGGCCCCAGCGCTGCCGGCTCGGGGTCCCCACGGGGCTCCGGGTGTCGCTGCAGCTGCTCAGCCGAGGTTGGCCCGGGCAGCCGCGCTCAGACCCCCGAGCCCGCGGCTGAGCCCCGGCACAGGCGGCCCCCAGGGACGGAGCTGCGGGAAGGCAATGGAATTACAGCTCGTGGGACTGGGAGAGCCTCAGAATAACCAAGGGATAGAAAACTGCTTAGGAACACAAGGGACTGATGCAATCGTCACAGAGCTGTAAAGCAGGGACCAATCTAAACCTCCTGAAATGACATTAAGGAGCAGTTCTTGCTCCCTCACCAGTTTTCTGAGGAGTTACTGCAGCAGGAAGGAAGAAATGCTCCATTTGTTCAGCCCTATTTTATCCTTCAGTGCAGCAGCAGTTGCCTGAATGAACGAGATATTTAAAAGCTCATTTAAATGAGAACCCAGTGTTGCTTATTAGCCATGGGGGAAATTTTAAATCAGTTCCTGTAATACCTAAATATGAGCTGATTTACTGGCCTTGTCCATAGAGAAAAGCTAAAATAGCATTTTATATATATTAATAGGGTTAATATTTGCTAACTGTGAAGTACATCACAATAAAGGGGAGGGGGAACGTAGAGAGCTGTGGCTGCCCCGTACCTGAGGATGTTCCAGGCCAGGTTGAATGGGACTAGGAGCAGCCTGGTCTAGGAGGTGTCCCTGCCCAGCAGAGGGGGTGGAAATGCTCACTGTGGGGTTTGGTCATTCTGCATTAGCAGCATTCATTATATTTTTATCTTTGCCACTAATTTATACAGCACTGCTGAGTAAAGCAGCGAGCTCTGGAGTGGTGATGTGCTACTGTATGAAAACTTCTTCCCACCAGCTCTGCCCTCCTGCAGGCCCCGGCTCTCCTCAGGGCATGGATGGGAGCAGAGGGTGCCCTCTCCCCCCGGCCGGTTTCCCAACGGGTTCCTGTGAAGGGGAAGTGTTGTTTGCATCTCGGCAGCTCAGCCAAACAGATCTCGCCTTCGCCTTGACTCATTAATGACTGAACCCTGCGCAAAGGCGGGGACGGCGGCGGGGCTGCTCCCGGCATCCCAGAGCTCTGCCGGCACCTGGAGCGGCACCCACAGCCCCGGGCATGGTAAGGGCTCCAGCCTCTTCTGTTCCTCCGCCAAGCCCTTTCCTCAGGGGGCTCCTAACTGCTTTACCTTCTTACCTTAGAAGTGACCCATCAGCCTCTTCCTAACAACTTGCTAAATGTGTCTGTCCATACTGAACTTTAAATTACTATTGCTGTTCAAAGTGCTGATGTCTGTGATGTGCTCTCTAGATTTAGAATCTCACTGAGGTGCTGAGTTTCTCCTCAAGAACTGAGCACCCAGGGCTCGGCAGGTGCTGCAGGTGAGGTCTGAGCAGAGCGAGCACTCTCTGTAGCACTTCTGTCTCCTGAGGAGCACAGAGTAAGTGTAGAGACTTGATGGAAATAGGTTTATGAGGTTTTTGTTCTGCCTCATGATGTCCCTTTGAAATGAAATACAGTGCTTTGAGGGCAGAGACCTGTGAAAAAGTTCTTGACACCAGAACACCTTTGGAAATGCTTAACCTTAGCTTGAGTTCAGTTTTGATCTATATCCCTGATTCTGGCTTTTGGTTTTCTCTGCTTTCCAGTTGTTTGCTGACACTTTATCCAAAGCTCTCACCAAAAGCTGACTGTGTCCTGCAGCTCCCTGCAGCAGGGGCAGGTGGCTTTGCCGAGGAAGAAGAGTAAACACTTGAGATCCTGCTCTGTTTCCTTCCCTGTAGCTGAAAGCATTTTTTTAACCAGCCTTTAGAAAGAAGGAAGCTCGTGTGTGATGCAGCTTCGAAGAAAGCTTTGTCAGAATGCCCAGGAGATGTGCTCCCTCCTCAGTGCAGGTCTGGTACCCAGGTACAGGCACAGCACACGAAGTGCTCCATTGAGGCTGGGTTAATTTAACAAACACATCTCTCCTGGCCTCCCAGCGAGTTCTGCTGCTGTGTGTTCATCCCTCGCCAGGCAAACCTCTGCCTCAGTGGCAGGGAGGACCCACGGTGCTGGCACTGGGTAAGGGGCAGAGGGCTCCACGGGGCTCTGACAGGGCACCCATGGGCTGGTTTCACTTTCCTGGCCCTGGCACTGCCCCGGGTTTGGCCACGCTGGCACGTCCTGGCTGACACCTTCATCCAGGTGATGCTCCCACAGGTCTTTGCTCAGGCGAGTTTTCATCTCTGATGAAAGTAGCTCTGATCAGGGTCTGCAAGTACTGATCCCATGTGAGAGAGACATTGTTTGAGGTCTCTGTCTACGTATCTACTTACCCTGTAGGCTGGAAGGAAACAGCAGGCTGCATGTATCACTGTTAAATCACTGATTACAGCAGTGATATAAAAATAACTGCGCAATGATCTTTTAATCGGGTTTGGTGTTTATTTTTTTCCTTTCGATTTTCCAGGCTGTGAACGAGACCAGTGACTGTTTTCTGACTAACAGAGTACTAGAAAAGTATTATCTCTCCACCATGTACAGCCTTGAGTTCATTTTAGGTGTCATTGGAAACACCATCGTGGTGTTTGGTTACATTTTCTGCCTAAAAAAATGGAAAAGCGGCAACATCTACTTGTTCAATTTATCCATATCAGATTTGTTATTTCTGTGCACTCTGCCAATACTGGTGAACAGCTACTCCCAAGATCAGTGGGCAAAGGAGGGCATCCTGTGCCACAGCAACAGATTCCTGCTGCATGCCAACCTGTACAGTAGCATCCTCTTCCTCACCGCCATCAGCGTGGACCGGTACCTGCTCATAAAGCACCCCTTCAGGGACCACACCCTGCAGAAGAGGAGAACGGCTGTTATGGTGTCTGTTGCCATATGGATTGGGGTGATCCTGGAGCTGCTGCCTCTGGTGCATTTCCTGGAGCCTCTAACGCCCTCCAACAATTACAAGTGTCTCGATTACGCGAGCTCTGGAGACCCCGCCAGAAGCCTCATCTATAGCATGTTCCTGACTGTCTTTGGTTTCCTCATCCCTCTCCTGACCATGTGCTGCTTCTACGTGAAGATGGCTCGTTTTCTGAAAAACAGGAGCGAGCAGCTCAGCTCTGCCCTGACCCTGGAGAAGCCCCTCGCTCTGGTGATCCTCACCGTGGTTATCTTCTCCCTGCTCTTCACTCCCTACCACGTCATGCGCAACGTCCGGCTCGCGTCCCGAATTCCCGCCTTGAGCGTCTCCGAGTGCACCAAGGGCATCATCAGCACCCTTTACGTCATCTCGAGACCCTTTGCCTTTCTAAACAGCGCCATTAATCCTGTTTTTTATTTCCTCATGGGTGACCACTTCAGAGAGATGCTGATGGCCAAAACAAGACAGCTCTTGGCCAGGCTGACGACCACTGGGAAGTGAATGAGTAAGGAGACCCCTTCTAGTGGGAGAGGTCTGGCAGGAAAGTCTCTTAGGGAGAGCATTTGGTGATGTGCCTTTTTTTAGATAATTTATGCAATAGAATAGGTATGAGCTGACTGTGTTCCTCTAAATGCACCTGTTACCTTATTGTACAGGAGACTTCTGCTGAGCTGCCCCCAGCAATCCAGGAGGGATGCTGGCTCCCAGCAGGACAGCAGGACCCTGCTCTCAGAGTGGGATACCCCACGGCCCATTAGCACTGCAATCAAAAGCCCGTCGAGTCAGCTCTTGGAGGGAAAACACACTGCTCTCACACAGCTGCTTTGTGAGCCATAACGTGGGCCTGGGCAGGGATAGAACACACCTTCATATGTCACCGGGACAGCCAGGCACTCTCACAGCCCCTTGTCAGAGTATGGAGTTACCTACCTTTAGCATAACTGTCTGTAAGTGCCCCCGGAGTCTATAGCCTGAAGCAGAATTTAGACCTCGGAGTTCAAACTTCATTAGCAGTTCTACTAATGAACCAGGAGCTAATGAGGAGCCAGTCCTTGCCTGATCCCTGCAGGATCGATCAGCAGCACAAGTTACTCTCCAGCGGATGACCCGACTTCAAACGGACAGGGAAAGATCGATGGAGCAATGGATCGCAGGAGCTGGTGCTGGGCCAGAGGTGCCGGGAGGAGCTGGGCAGGGCGTGGGCAGCCCCTCCCCTGCCTGCCCTCCTGCCGGCACCGAGGGGCCCAGGGTGTCACCCAGGTCAGCCTGGGTTCAGTCACCTGCAATGTGCTTCGCTGCGCTGCCCGCACCGCCCCCGGGTAATAAACTGCTAAAATAACAGAAAGACTCCTCTGTGTAGTGTTGCTTTATTTGCTGATCTCTGGAGTGTCCAGGAAACCTCGACAGGTCCATGTCACACGGTCCTGTGCCTTGACACAGCCCTGCCAGTGTTACCAAAGCTGCTCTGGTTGCCAGCCCCGCTTCTGTGCCTGCCACAAGTGACCCCCTGCTCCTGGCAGAAATGCAGAAGACATTTACTTGCTTTGTTTTTAGTTTTTTAGCACAGAAACAGCCGTGCAGAAGCTCAAGTTGCTTTGTCAATTTAGATGTCCTCCTCAAGGCTGGGTTTGCTGGAAGAGGAGGCAGTGCCAGCCCAACAGCATCCAGGGCTCACTGCCCTTGGTCTTGCCTGGGTCCTGCTCCACTGCCCTGCTCAACAAGTCCAGACAAGCCCCGAGGCAGGGCTGGAGCCACGGGCTCTCTGGGTGCCACTGCCCTCTCCAGAGAGGTGTCTGTGCAGCACGTGGCATCCCATGCCCATGTATTGACGGCCAGGAGGTGATTTCTCTCGTCAGCCAGGTGTAGTGACAGTTTTTATGGATTAATGTGCTCAATTATTTGTTTTACTGGGCCCACTGAGGTGAGCAGGGTCATCTGCTCCTTCTGAGTCACTGAGGGTTCCTGCCTGTGTACACCTGGCATGGCATTTACTCCCCATGGGCAGTCACCAGCCTCCAACAGAGGCTCTTTCTGTCGATTTATACCACAGGGCCACCATCAGAAAGGGGCCAAGGCAGAGCTGGAGCCCGTGCCCTGGGATCCCAGTGCTCAACAGAGCTCCCAACGTTCTGTCACCTGGTTTCACTACAGTGGTGCTGGTTTTGCTCCAGCACCTGCCTGGGCACCTGTGACCTGCACTGGTCACAGCAGGTTCTCTTCAGCTGGGGAGCTGCAGACAGAGCCCAGGCACCTCCAAGGGACTCAGAGACCTGCTGGGCTCTGCTCCCTTCCCCCTTCTGAGACAACCTTGGTTTGTACCTTTGAACTCTAAAGTCTCCATGACTTCCATTTCCCTAACCTAATGAGTGAAACTTCTGATAATTACACAGTTTACTGTGGTGCACCTGGTCTTGCAATTAAAAATGTGATAAAATAGAATAAAAAGCTACATTTGAGTTTCACATACATGATCCTCTCTGCTTAATTCTTCTTCTCCTGAGTAATACATGGACAAATTTAAATTAATAAAGCTCCAAAGCACTACCTGGTTCACCTGAGCTGGGCTGAGCAGGGCTAAGGTGTGTGCAGGTGTGGGTACAGGTGATGGGCTGTGGGTGCAGGTGTGGGTACAGGTGATGGGCTGTGGGTGCAGGTTCCCCCCAGGCAGAGACTCACGTGGGCTGCAGGCACTGGTGTCAGCACAGCTCCACACGGGCTTTGGGCTTTGGTTCTGATCCAGATGGGGTTGGGTTTGTTTTATTTTGTTTTGTCTTCCCTTATTTTGGGTGTGGACTGAAAATGCCTCCAGAACAGGAATTCGGCTGTGAGTCAGCCTGAAAAGAGTCCAAGTCTGTTCCAGTGGCGGTGAGTGGCCTAAAAATAACTGTTCCTGGGAAGAGTGGTGTGGGGAGGGCGAGGGGCTGCGGGGCTGCCCTGGCTCTGCCCAGCTCAGGGCCCCAGCCCAGCTCAGGGCCCCCAGCCCAGCTCAGGGCCCCAGCCCAGCCCAGGNAGCCCAGCTCAGGGCCCCAGCCCAGCTCAGGGCCCCAGCCCAGCAGCCCAGGCCAGCACAGGGCCAGCACTCTGGGCTACACTCAGTCTCCTCTTCAGGTGCCTGACATGGCAGCTCGAGGGGCAGAGCCTGGTTGGATGGGATGGAGCTGCAGGAACCTGTCTGGAGGGAATTCACAACCAGCTCCACACCCACGGGAAAACACATGGATCTATTCCTAATTCCTTCCAAACCTCAGGTTCTCTGCAGCTTGGAATGTGTAAAATGTCCTACAGTATTTTTCCTGTCATTTAGAGGGAATTTCCCGAGTTTGCCTTTGCTGCCATCACCCTTTGCCCTGCCACTGCCCAGGCAGTGCTGCTCTGGGGTCAGGTGCCTCTGCTCCTGCTCTGCAGAGCTCCCAGCCACAGCAGCTCCTGCTCTGCATTATTTAAATAATGGTTTATAGGAACACGTCTCCAGAAGAGCAAGGCTGCCCCGAGGCTGCCACAGGGATCAGTGCTGTGCTGTGTGAGGGGTGGCTGCCAGCCCTGGGCATGTGGAATGAGCTGACAGCCTCTGCCTGCTGGGTTCCCACCAGCCTGTCCTGACCCTGTCACTGCCAACTCAGGGTCTAACTGCTCCTGTCGACAGTGAGGAAGATACTAATTCAGCTGACTTCTGCTTGGTTTCAATTTGGTTTTCACTTTCTAAAAATATTTAAGCTAAAAATAATCTTCCTGGAGCCCAGGAGGAACTCTGCCCTCTGTGCAGTCTGTGTGCCAGCCCAGCACTCTCCTCTGGCTGGCGGAGTGTGGTCGCCTCAGCAGCCCCCCGAGGGGTCTGGGCAGCAGCCCAGGAGTGCAGAACACACAGGGAAGCACTCAGAGCTTTACACATTTGCTCAAAGCAGCTTTGGGGTCAGCAGCATCAGGGTCTGAGCACACGAACCCCTGGGGCAGAGCACTGGGAGGATCTGATGTCAGGGCAAAGTGCCTGCAAGACTCCTCTTCCTTTCAGTTTTCTGTGTCTTGTGGATGTTCTGACCCACATAAGTGGAGTGGAACATTGAACTGCTGCTTTGCTCATTCTTGCACTCTTGCCTCACTTCCTGACACGGCCACGTAAGAGTCACAGGACGGAAGGTCTCGCAATAACCGTCCAGATGAAATAATTCAATTATTTGATAAGTAAAGCAATCCAGCAGCTTGCCTGCTGCCTTCTGAAATCAATCCTGTGCTCTTGGCTGCTCCAAGGCTTGGTCATAGGAATTCTTTTTCCTTCCCAGATGCCTGCTCTGTTTGGTGAATGCTGTTCAGGAGCAGACACAGCCCACTTGCTGTTGGCCCAATTCCTTCTTTCTGATGGGAAAGGGGGGCACCGAGCCTGGCACAGCCCAGCTTTCCAAACACCCTGGGGAAATACTCTGAGGGAGCTGTTAACCCACCCAGCCAGGTGATGCAGTGCTGGGCAGGGGCTGGGGAGGCAGAGGAGGGAATGGATCCCACCTGCCCAGGAGCTGCATCAGACACAGTGTGGGGCCAGAGGGGTTAAATAGGAGCTGTGGTGCTGCTTCCCTGCCTGCACAAGGATGCTGTGCTGTGGTGGGTGCCACAGGTGCATGAGGAAGGAGCAAGCTGAACAGGTAAGAATGAGGTGACAGCTCTCAAAGGTCTCTTTTATAACTCAATCAGTCACAGCAGAAAAAATTACTGCTGAATGTGGCATTTCTCTGGAAAGCCTGGTTAAGTGATCTGCTGGAGAGAGCTGTGTGTGCATTGTGGTGTTGGGCTGTGGTGGGACAGCCAGATGGAATCAGGAGTTCCTGCAGAGCGACAAAGTGACCCAGTTTGGTTTATCTAGCAAGGGAAATGTGTGTTCAGTGTTTGTGCAGCAGCACGGGGGGAGCTGCTCTGTGCTAAGGCAGGAGCGTGGTGAAATGTGGCACAGGGAAGCAGGGCCCGTGGCTTCTGCAGGTGTAGTAACTGAGAGGCAACGTGCAGAAACTAATCCCTGGAGCTGGGTTACAAGTAAACCTGTTCTGAAATATCCCCTGTAAATGGAAGTACAAGGAGCAGCTGCAAGGCACCAGCCTGGGGCTCCCCCCGGGCTCTGCAGGGATACACGGCACTTCTGTCTTCAGCTGATCTGGCAGGAGGCTCAGGATGTGTGAATCATTCCAAGGGGCTCCCTCCATCCTTGGAATGGTAGTTTTAAAAGCAGTTTGGACTTTCTCTTTTTTCCTTTAAACAGACAGCCCCAGGATCTCCTTTGCCCTGATCAGCCTGTGCAGAGTCTCCAAACAAACATGACTTTACCTGGTGGACCCTGGGCTGCTCACACCTACGTTGTTACTGAGCAGCTGCTGGCCCTTGAGGGGTTTTCCATTCTCCTAAAGAAATGCAGCTCCTGGGCTGCCTGGTTGTGTTTCCCTGGCAGGTTGACCAGCGGAAATCCTCCTCCTGCAGGAGCACAATGGCTGGGGGCTCTCCAGGGTGAGCAGCCGCCAGGGAAAACAAACATCATCCTGTCAGAGCACATTTCTACAGAGGCCTGAATTTAAAAACCTCATGTATGAGGTTCAATTGCCATAATTTTATACCTAGCAATATATTTCTGACTGGAGAGGAAGTACTTTATCATCCTAATGTTTATTTTTCTTTATGGTGTATGGGGATATTCTGTTTCTTTGTATTCCAGCCCAGTATTTTTGCAGGGAATGCTTTAGCTATCGACCACTCTAAGAAATGCTGGCCTCTCTGAGGTTTGTGTCTATAGTTCTGTCACAGAGAAATAAGGTTTCCCTGACCTGGGAGCAATTTCTTTTCAGTGCCCATTTGGCTTTTAATTAGTTGTTGTGCATTTCAGGGCAATCATTACAAAATGGTGATGCTTCAGGCTGCTCATTTTGCTTCATGTAGAGAAGGGTCACAAGATGCTTTAGATGGTTTGATTTCCATAAAATCCCTTTGAATTCAGGGTTTGGTTGTGTTTCAGGAGTGCTGTGACCCCCAAGTGCCTGTCCCAGCCTCACCCCTGCCTTCCCCCAGGACCAGGGCATGTCCTTCATCCTCATCCTGTGCATGCAGATGGAGTTGATGAGCAGATGTTCTCTCCTCTGCTTTGATTTGTTATTTCCTAGAAGGATTTCAGTAGTAACCTCAAAGGATCCCAAAATGACTTTTCCTGTTCCCATCAGAGATTAATTCTTTGTTTTCTCCTGCCTTGCAACACCTTTGGGCAGAGTGTTTGGTATAACTTGGCAGGGGAAGAAATAACATCAGAATTGACCTTGTACCAAAATAAATAGAGAGGAACTAATGCTTAGTTACAATTATCCTGTTCTCATTAACACTTCCTCTGCTTACTGTGACATACAAGGTTCCAAGGGGTTGGTGTGACTTTTGCTGTATTTATGAAAGCAGCTTTTCCAGACCTGCTGCCTGTGTGAGGGAGAAGAAGCTTGCTTACCTCCTAAAATGCTTTTCAGACCACTGTATAGCACCCAGTATTGCTTTACACAGATAAAGATAAAAATTAACAGAGTTAAATGCTTCCTCTGAGCTGCTTTATTCCTATATTGAATTATAGCACAGAAGTCAGTTTTCCTTAAAGCTGCTGACTGTCATTACAGTGATTCAGTTGTTGTGCTGCTCAATTCAGCATTGAATGTAAGTCTCTCCAACAGTATTTCTTAGCATGACAGGCTTGATTTTGATTCCTTGGGCTCCTTAAATCTTATTTTAAAGAAGGTTCCTGCTTCATGCCTGTAACCTGCAGACTGTAAATCTGTTGAATGGACTCTCTGTCTGAGTGTGCTACTTCTTATTTCTTTTCCTCTCCTTCTCTAATAGCGTCTTTCATATTTTTCTTTACATCCTTTTCAAAAGCACAGGATACAAAGGATGCCTTTTTCACTAAAAAAACCACAATTAAAATATGACCTAATGATTAGTTACTTGCAATCTGATTTTTATGACATATAGCTATAGTCACTACTTAATTAGAAAAAGTACAGCTTTAAATTCTGAGTTAGATAATCTGGCTGGTGTTTACAGAATGAGCTGATCATTAACCCCAGCTCTGGGGATGTCACCCTGCATCCCAGTATGCCCATTGCACCAACTGGTCCGTACTGGGCAAGCACTGCTCTGGTTTTCTGCCCACGGCATGGCAGGCTGTGGAAGGGCTGTGCCCCCTGGGATGGCCAGGAGCCTGGACACTGACAGGTGGGGTGGATGTTCTGTGAACAGTTGTGTCCTGGAAAAGCAGATCATGGAAGCTCTTGGTTTGTGTCAGAGTGAAGGGGTGGTGTGTTCTGTGTGTCCTCTGGCTTGTCACTGTGCTCTGGGAGTCCATCATCCTGTTTGCAGTGCTTGAGCATGTGGGCTTACAGAAAAAACCTGAAATTGTCTCTTTTGACATGGCCTTGATGAGAGAAAGACAGAAACGATACTTTTGTCTTCTTCCCATATTTTTATTCTGATTATTTTGCTTTGGGCATGACAGGACAGGGCTGGTGCATCCAGATGAGGGCTGTCAGCCAGAGAAGTTGCTGCAGTGATGTGGCCTCTTGTATGCTGTGAACCCAAAGTACTTTATCTGTGTTGGTTAATTCCTCAGGCTGGGAAGACATGTGCTATAAAAGACTCCTTTGGAGGCTGTCTCATAGCAGATGATGTGTCTGAAAGTAGGTCTCAACTAGACCCGTGTGAATTAGCACTGTCTTCTGGAGAGATTGAGGACTGTGGTTTCCTGAAGAGACAGAAAGATATATTGATTTGAGTGTTTGCAAGGCTGGAGGAGACCTTTAGGCCTCACTTCAATAAAGTGACAAAAAGGCAATGTCCTCTCCCAGGCAGGGACATGAAGGGGCTCGGCTGTCCCACACCACCTGAACATCCTCCTGCTCCTGCTCCTGCTCCTCCTGCTCCTCTTCCTCCTGCTGCTCCTGCTCCTCCTCCTCCTCCTCCT
>VZRX01013231.1:0-13735 GCA_013398075.1 Notiomystis cincta | reverse complement strand
CCCCCGCAGGCCCAGATTATAAATCTGCCCCCCTCCCGAGGCAGCTGGGATCGAGGTGAATTCTGGATGTAAATAAACCCCATCAATGGTAAGAAATTCTGCAGGCATTTCACACCCACGGGCAGCACGCGGGGCAGGGGTCAGTTTGGCAAGGAGGTGGTTTTGCTGCAAATGTTAGAGCAACGCACAGAGAATGCTTGGGCAGCAAGAGCTGAACCCATTTTAAAAGGGTACCCGCTCCTTTGCCCATCTCTGAGGGCTCTTCACCTTGGAGAGAGGCTCTGAGTGGTGCAAAGCTCCAAATAAAAAATTAAACAAAATTAAAAATAAACCCAAGCACAATAATTCATGTCTTTTTTTTTCCCCCACGGTGTTATTTGGTTCTGCTTTGCCTGTGTGCTGAGCTGCTCCTGGAAAGGCTTTAGCAGGAGGAATGTATTGGAGGGAGCAGAGATGTGATTGAGGCCTGAGTTTGTAGTGGGAGCTCCCTGTTTCCCTCCCAATGCTGTAGATAAATGTTCAGCTCAGCAGCGCCATGGGAACGATCAACTTCCAGAGGTAACAGGAAAAAATACCAGTAGAGTTCTGCCATAGCTCAGGAGAGCTGCTCTGGCAGAAGGGGAAACTGAGGCACAGAGCAATGCAAACAGTCTGAGTGAGTGCACCCAGTTCCTGGCTGGAGTCACCACCCAGCACCAGGATGCTGCAGGACTCGTGAGCATCTCCGTGGTGCAACATTCCTGGTGCTGCCCTGGCTTTGGGGTTTGTGGTGGTTGGGATTCCCTCAATGCTGCCCCATTTTGGGGTCTCTCCTTTTCTTTGCAGAGTCAAAGGGGCACTGCTGGCTGCACAGAATGTGCTGGAGCAGCTGAGCAGCGCTGTTGCCAAACCTTGGGAAGCAGCAGTCCCAGGCTGTCCATGTAAACCCTCTCCCTCTCTGTGTGGCAGCTGTGACTAAGTCTCGAGAGCTGAATTTCTCCGGTCCTCACTCCCCCTCTCCATGGAGCAGCCCCTCGGGCCCTGACTCAGTTGGCTCCTGGTTATTTCCATCTTTCCCTCCCTCCAGCACTTCTCCTCCTGAGCTGGAACTGTGTGAACGTGTGGCCAGAAATCTCTCCCATGTTTTCAGCCTCCTTTCCGTGCACCATCGATGCCCGTGGGATCCCTGGCTCCTCAGTCCAGTCCACCCTGGGAATATTTGGTCCCTGGAGCTGTCCCAGCTGGAATTTAACACTTTTCCTCCCCATGGGAACCTGCCCTGGCTGGATTTTGCCTCTGCTTCCAAACTCTTCTTACGTGCAGCTCTTCATTACTTTTTCCCTTTGCAGCCCAACTTGGAGAGTCCTGACCTCACTTTCATGGGGACTTTCAGACTACTGACCCCCTGTAGGGTCATGGATTTTTTGGGAACACCCATCTCAAGCTGTTGAGTGCAGGTCAAGATTGTGTAGAACCTCAACAGGTTCTGGAGGACTTGTTTGGTGGGAGTTCTGGTGTGTATTGGTAGTAATGGGTTTATACATAGATTTTATTTTATTTTAAAGACATTTTTGGAGAAGAACTTGAGTTTGGAGCAGAGCCTGAAGCTGAGGTGAGACGTCTTGGGTCAGACACAGAACTGGAGCAGCACTCTGGGGGGGACACGATGGTTGGCACTGGCTGTGAACCCAACTCTTCTATTTTTAAAGGCCGATTTTGCTCCTTGGGCTAAATCAGGTCTCACCTCACACTCAGCAGCAGGGCTGCTTCATTACCCGAGTGCTCACGGTCTCACTCCCTTCCTGGGTGGTTTTTTTTCTTCCTACTTTGTTTTAAGTCTGAATTTTTACTCTTCAGGTTTGCCCAACATTCCCCATGCAGGGAAGCTCAGGAACGTGACTCAGCCCTCAGCTGAAAAGTGGATTATTTTGCCTGTGCCACCACTGTCTAGAGACACTTGTCTGGTTAAGCTGGCCTTGCTTTAAGATCCCACTTTTTGTTGGATTTGCTTCCCAAATTGCACAGGACTGGTCAGCCTTTGGAGCAGCATCTCAGTGCGTGGTCCAGAGGGCTCTGAGGGGTGAGGAGCATCTCATTCCATCCCCAAGCAGGTGTCTCTCGCTGGGGCAGGAGAATCATCTTCCAGAGGCTTCTCCATCATTTAATGCCTGATTTAAACTCCACCCCAAGCCCTTGGAGGGCTGATGCTCCCTGTGGCAGACCCACACAGGTCTGCTCTGGGGGACACCCCTCAAGGGTGCTCCTGGCATGCCCAGGGCTGCCGGCAGGTGTCCGGGGCCGGGTGTTTCTCCGGCGTGACTCAGGCTCTCTGCTGCTGATTCACTCCAGCCGAGGACCGGGGCTGCCGCCGGGAGCGGGCTCGCGGTGCGGCTCCGCCGGGCGCCGCCGCTCGGGTGGCTCTGACAGCAAAAGGTCGCACACATCCTGCTCGGTGCGGGCGCAGCGGCGGGGCTGCAGCAGGATCCGCTCCCAGGGAGCCAAAACCACCGTGCTTTTGTGCTCGAGGAAGGTAGAACAAGAGTTTTTCTGCTCGGAGGGTTTTGTTTTTTTGGGGAGGGACAGCTCTTGGAAACAGATGCTCGAGGTAATGGGCTTGCTGTGAGTGAGGGGGGCTCTGAGCAGGATTGATGTGAGCACAGCAAGCTGGTCCTTTGTGACACAGCCTGTGACTTCCAGCTCGTGCTGCCAGCCCCTCCTCACTCCTGTCCGGGTGAGGAGAAGGGAGGAGGAGGAGGAGGTGACGTGGAGGGGACAATGGTCTCACTGCTTGGGAAGAGTGGAGAAATGGGAACATCTGGGTGTCACCAGGTCCAGGCATCAGCAGGAGGCTGAGCTCTGCCTGCCCCTCTCCTCATCCTGCCCTCTCAGTCCTGGACCTTCTGTGGGCACATCACCCACCACTGACCCTCAGGGGGGGGTGAAAGGTTGTCTCTGACACATCCAGAGCTCAAAGCTCATGGCTGTGAACAGTGTGAGGACTTTGTGATGGATGTGGGGGAAAGCTCTTTGAATTTATCCTGTCAAAATTCCCTTTCCATGTCTGTTCCCAGTGGAAGATTGCTCCAGTCCCAGACCGTCCCAGTTCCCCTTCATCCCCTCCACTGCCATTCCTGGCACATCTCCAGGCGCAGCTGGAGCCCAGCACACCTTTTCCTCTATAGATCATAGCACCTGGAGAAAGGTCCTGGGCTGATGGCCTGAGGCACTGAGGTTTGCTGTCAGCTCATGGGAGAGGTCCAGGAGTCCCTCCTCGTTGGTCTCGGGGCAGTGGGTGGCAGCATCCAGGAGTGTTTTGACCTCCTCCAGACAGAAGAGGCTGTCCCACATCATCTCACAGCCTGTGTAATTTCGGCTTTCACAGGTGGTTGCTTTCGCCTCGCTTTTCTTCATCCTGGTCTCCATCACAACCTTCTGCCTGGAGACACACGAGGCCTTCAACATCAACGTCAACGTGACGGAGACCCTGGTGGTTGGCAACACCACGACGGTGCTGCTGACGTACAAGGTGGAGACGGAGCCCATCCTCACCTACATCGAAGGGGTCTGCGTGCTGTGGTTCACCCTCGAGTTCCTGGTTCGCATCATCTGCTGCCCAGACAAGCTCGTCTTCATTAAAAACCTGCTCAACATCATTGACTTCGTGGCCATCTTGCCCTTCTACCTGGAGGTGGGTCTCAGTGGCCTGTCCTCCAAAGCTGCCCGGGACGTGCTGGGCTTCCTGCGGGTCGTGCGCTTCGTGCGGATCCTCCGGATCTTCAAGCTGACCCGGCACTTTGTGGGTCTCCGGGTGCTGGGCCACACTCTCCGTGCCAGCACCAACGAATTCCTGCTCCTCATCATCTTCCTCGCCTTGGGGGTCTTGATTTTCGCCACCATGATCTACTACGCCGAGCGGATCGGAGCCGAGACGTCCGACCCCACCGGGAACTCGCACACTCAGTTTAAGAACATCCCCATCGGCTTCTGGTGGGCCGTGGTGACCATGACCACGCTGGGCTATGGTGACATGTACCCCAGGACCTGGTCTGGCATGGTGGTGGGGGCCCTGTGCGCCCTGGCCGGGGTGCTGACCATCGCCATGCCCGTGCCCGTCATCGTCAATAACTTTGGGATGTACTATTCATTGGCCATGGCCAAGCAGAAGCTGCCAAAGAAGAAGAAGAAGCATATTCCCCGTCCAGCCCCGCTGGACTCCCCCACCTACGGCAAATCCGAGGAAAACTCCCCCCGGAACAGCACCCAGAGCGACACTTGCCCACTGGCAGTAGAGGAGGGGGTGACTGAGAGGAAACGGTCAGGTGAGAGCCCAGAGGTGGGGCCAGGGGAGGGGGAGGACTCTGAGAGCCCTCAAGGAAACGTTTTTGGTCCCCTGTGTCCCTGAGTCCCTGGGGACGTGGCCCTCAGCTCCGGGTGGGTGAAACCTTGGTGTGGAAAGGGCCGGGTCCCTCGGGTGTTGGGGGCTGTGCTGGTGGGCCAGGGCGCTGCAGGTCAAATCCCCCATCCAGGCAGGGGGGAAAGGCCATATCCTGCTTTCCCAAGGGCCCTGTCCTTCCCTCCAAGTGGCTCAGATCAAATCACCATGGTGGGTTTCAAGGTGCCCCTGCCTAACCCACCTCTCCTGCACACGACAGAGGTAAGGCCACTCGCCCTACCCCCATGTTAGCCTGGTCATGCCCTTGGGACACATTTGTCCTTTGCTTCCTCCCACCATAAATCAGGGTAACCATCACCAAAATTGATAAAATCCATGGATATTCCCTGGGGCTTGACCACACCTCCTCATTCATCTGCTGGCAGACAGAATCCCTGCACTGCTGCTCCAAATCCTGAGCAAAACCAGTCCCTGGACGTTTCTCTTTTATCATCTCATGCACTGAGCTGAAGTTTGGGGGTTGGCCAGTCTTTCCTTTGGATGAGGAGAAGGCACAGCCCCAGCTGTGGGCAGCTCTGGGCACCATCCCTTGGGCTAAATTTAGGGGTCTGTGAGAGCTGTGCCCCAGTGTCAGTGCTGGCCATGGTGGCTGCTCTGCCCCTTTTGTCTTGTTTTGCTGCCAGTGGCACCTCTGGAGTGTCTGGAACAGGAGGCACCATGGTGGGGTTGTGTCCTGCACCAGCACTGAGGTCAGCCCTGGGCAGCTGCACATCTGGCCACATGTGTTTAACAGAAATGGTCCTTCCCCTGGAGGGGAAACAGGGAGCTCCAGGTGCCCCAAACAGCTCCTTTCCTTTAAACATCTCCTTTTCCCACATGCCTGCAAATCCCATCTGCCCCAGGAGCCCTGGCAGTGGGGAGCTGTTAGAGCCAGGAGCTCAGGACAGGCCCTCACGTGGCAGAGCATCCTCTCAGCCAACAAACCAGGGAGCCAGGGGACATAAATTAGCACTTCCCACTATCCCAAGCAGCCCGTTCCTCAGCAGTGTGAATTTTGGAGAGCTAATTCCCTCCAATTAGGTGGGTGGATCTCAAAAACCTGGGGTGTTTCATCCCCAGCTTTGGCTTCATGCAGGTTTTATAACCCTCAGCAGGACTAGAGCTGCTTGGAATGATATCTGCCTTTGCCCTGCTCCCCTGGCTGCTCTAAACGAGTGTGTCCAGGCTGGGATCAGCACATGAATTGCTGGGTGTTGCTCTGGGCCACCTGCAACCTGCTCTTCTGCTTCCTCCCATGGCCTGACCAACCCCTTCTGGCCACGCTGAGCACCTTCTCCCGTGGGTTTGTCAGCTGCTGATGGGTCTCCTCCTCCTCCTCCTGCTCCTTGCAGACTCCAAGCAGAACGGCGAGGCCAACGTGGTGCTGTCGGACGAGGAGCAGCCGCTGTCCCCGGCGGGCGAGGAGAAGCGGCCGATGCGGCGCTCCAGCACCCGGGACAAGAACAAGAAATCCTCCACGTGCTTCCTGCTGGCCACGGGGGACTTCTCGTGTGCAGCAGATGGAGGCGTCCAGAAAGGTACGGCCGGAGGTGTGAGCGGCTCCTGGGCGGGGAGGGCGAGCTGCGGGTCGGGCGTGGCTCCCCGGGGCTGATCCGAGACAGGTCCATCTCCACCCGCCTGCCTGGCTGTTCTCTGCTCCCCAGATCCACCTCTGCCTGCCTCTCCATCTGCTTCACCTCTGTCCACCACATCTCTCCGTGCTGGCTCCACATTTTGGTTTCTCCTCCCCAGTCGCCCCCATTTGGGGTCTGTGTCCCTGCCCTCCCTGGGGACAGAGTGCTCCAACCTCTGCCCCTCCAGCTCTTCTCCCTGGGTTTCAGCCACTCATCTTTGTGAGAGTGGGGCATCTCTCCTGGGCACATGGTGAGGTTGTGACTGAGGGCAACCCAAAGGTTTTCAGTATGGAAAAATCATCCAGAGGCTTTTCCTTTGCTCTCCCCTCCGGTGGCTTTCAGTGGGTTCGAGCGTGGGGAGCTGCGATGTGTCAAGTGCTGCCTTGCCAGCAGCTCTGGGCTGCCAGAAAGGCTCCTCTGGCTTTGGAACGGGAGCTGTGCTAAGTGTTGAGGCTTTCCATGGGAAACTGAGGGGGAGATGAGTCAGGAAAACACAAAATTCTTCTTCCCATGACAAAACAAAATCTTCTTCAACCTGTTCCCAGACTTCTCTGCTCCTCTGCCCATCTCCTGGCGCTCCAGCTCCAGAGAGGGTAAATCCACAAAATTCAGCTGTGCCCTCACTTGCTGGGATAATTCTTAGGGCACAGTTTTCCAGTTTTACAGGGTTTTGGGTGTCCAGGGTGGCGTGGGATGCTGTAGCTGCAGAGCTGAACTACTTCTGCCTCCCTGGAACCAAGTGATGCCCGTTGCTCACAGGGAACAGTGCCTGGCAGCTGGGAGCAGGCAGGAGAAGGGATGATGGGCTGGCATCTCTGAGCTGCTCCTCCAGACCTGTTGGTGCTTTGGAGAGCCTCAAGGGTTTGTTACTTTTGGAACTGCTTGGGAGGTACAGACTGGATGGGACGCAGGGAGGTGTTTGGGGGCAATCACATTTGTCAGCAGTAGAAGTGAACTGGTTGTTTCCTCAAGGGAATCAAGGATTCCTTTTGGCATTGCTGCTCAACCTCAGAAAGAGGAAAAAAGGAAAAGCTTCGCTCATCCTTGGGCTCCCATCAAATATCTGCTTGAAATGCCTCATGTTTTTTCCCTGGAAGTGCCTTTTCCTGTGAAGTTGGTCTCTTTTCTTAATGCTGTTAATGTGGAGAGGGGAGAGAGCTTTAGTCCCACTCCAGACTGGGAGGAGGAATTCTGAACTGGAAGGGATGGAGGAGAGGGGTGAAAGCCAAGTGATGATCTTCTTCCTTAGAAAATGCTGAAGTCAGGCTGCAGCTGAAGCCTTTGAGTCTGGTCCCACTGAAGCCAGGAGAAGTGGAGCAGCTCTAAGAGCTGAGCATCCAGAGCTGCTTTCACTCACTCCCAAATCCCATCACTGGATCACAGGAGACCAGGAAGTTTCTGTCCTTGTGTGGTGGAAGCAGCAGCTCTTTGAAAGACCACTTAGGTGATCCTTCTTGGGGTGTTCTGGTGTCTTCCCTGCTCATTTCGGAGTGCCCTTTACACTTTAAAAGAGAAAGTGTGCACGAGCCACTCACCCTCACGTTGCTGGAATGATGTTGCACCTGGAGAAAGCTGGATCTGGTGTCCAGAGGGGCTCCAGTGATGCTCGAGACCTTTTGGGAAGGGGGAACCCCAGCACCCGTGTCCTGCTTGGGCTGTGGGACAGATGGCTGGGAGGGTGCCCTGGGAGGTCAGGGCTGGCCTAGGGAAGTGCTCCAGTGTGGTCAGGGGTGACCAGAGGTGACCAGGGATGACCAGGGATGACCAGGGATGACCAGGGATGACCAGAGGTGACCAGGGGGCAAAGCAGCCTCCAGCCAAAAGCCTGTGGGAGCCGCAGAGGCGCCTCTTGCCTCGCTCCTGATTTATCTCCTGCTGAGGCTGTTTGTTCTGGTACTGGGATGTTGGCAGCTCTGCAAATTGAGATGAGCTTGGTTCCGAGCCCAACTCGCTGAAGGCCATCTGTCAGACCCTGGGACAGGTACTGGTGTCTGTACAAGCTGTGGAATCAGGAGAGGGAGCTGGTTTGGGGATGAGCTGCAGATCACCCACTGTGGTTTAACCCCAACGCCAGCGCTCGGCCTCGCTGGGGCAGCTCAAAGGGAAGAGCTGCTCCTGCCCTTGGACCTGAGCCTGGAGCAGATTGAGCTGGATTGCTGTGGATTCCTGTGTGTGTTTCTTGTTCCTGTGGCTGCTTCCAGTGGTATTGCTTTGCTCCCTGGCTGCCAGGGATGGCTTCAGATCCTTTATCTCCCTTCAGCACCAGGGTCCCGCTCAGCAGTTCCCAAAAATGTGTCCTGCTGGGTGCAGACACCTTGGCAAGGGGCTGTCCTGGCTCACAAGCCCTGTTCTCTGCTTGGATGGAGGCATTCTGCAGGAAGGATGAGTCCAGCCAGTGAGACTGGTTAGGATGGAACCACGGAATCATTTGGGTTGGAAAAGAGCTCTGTGAGTCCAACCTTGCCCAGCACTCGGCCACTAAGCCATGTCCCCAAGTGCCACAGCTCTGTGTCTCTTAAAAACTCCACCTCCTTCTTCAGCACATTAACGGGGCACAGCAGCGATTTTTGGTTCAGTAGAGCATCGTGCAGCTGATTTTCACTTGCTGTCAGTGCAGGGCCACGCCTCACACGTGGCCTGAGCACGCGGGATTGAGCTGGGAATGCTCGGGGGATGGAGCTGGGAATGCTCGGGGGATGGAGCTGGGAATGCTCGGGGGATGGAGCTGGGAATGCTCGGGGAATGGAGCTGGGAATGCTCAGGGGATGGAGCTGGGAATGCTCGGGGGATGGAGCTGGGAATGCTCGGGGGATGGAGCTGGGAATGCTCACGGGAGCATCCCCTGGAGTTGCCTGGCTGGGAGGGACCGAGGACGAGCCCACATTTGCACGGGGACACGCTGCCACACGAGGCCAGGCCGGGCTTCTGTCACCCACAACGGGACATTCCTGCCTTTGCTGCCTCCTGCTTTACCCCCTCCCAGCCTGTGCCTGGGCGTGCGCTCGGAGCCGAGCTCCTGCAGGGAGCCGGCAGTGCCACGTCCCGGGAGGAGCCCCCGGGGTCACACCACGCTCTTTTCTTGGCGACAAGCCCGTTCCTAAAGCAATCCCAGTGACTGTGGGCAGCCCCGGGGCGCGGTACTGGGACACGGCTCTGCTGATCAGCTGTGGCAATTAGCAAGGCACAACCCCCCTGCGTGTTGTGGCCTCACTCAGTGGTGGCACCTGGCCCTGGGCGTGGTGGGAAACCACCACAGCCTTGAGGGACAGCCTTGAGCTCCTTCCCACGTGCTCCTGCAAGTGTGGCTCGGGATAAATCGATGGAGAGAATGAAGTGTTGGGCTTGGGGCAGGTTTGCCCCACTGCAGAGGGTCCCTGGGGAAATCAAACATCTCCATGAAGTTCCATCCCAAAATGTGATGCTTGAGACTAAATCAGAGTGAGCAGTGTGATTTTGGCCCTGTTTCTCTGCCTGTTGGCCTCCTTTCCTATTCTGAGTTTGGAGTGAGAGGCAAAGAGCATCTCCATAAACCACAGCAGGTCCCTGCATCGCCAGCAGCTTCAGCAAACCCTGACCCCAGAACACTTCCTGCCAAACTGCTGCTGTTTGGGTGCTGGGTCCAGGCTTGCCCCAAGCTTTCAGGGCCTGCTGGGATCTCAGCAGGGCTGCTTCCCACACACTGCTCAGGGTGGCAGTGAGATCTCCAAGGAGCCTCAGCACACCCGGGGAAAAGAGCAAGGGGAAGGAAGGATGAGCCCCATGCAGTTTTTTTGGAGTGTTGTGGGGAGCAGGGGGGTCTCTGCATCAGCTGCTGTGGGTGGGAAACTCCCAGCTCCCCCCCAGCTCGGGGCTGTGCTCGCTTCCCTCCTCGCTCACTCGCTGTGTGGATCCGTGCCAAGAAGTAAATAAGGAAATTGCTCTTCTCCTCAGGCCTGCTTCTGCTCCTGCTCCCACTGCAGGGACAGGGAAAGCTTTGCTGGAGTCAGCAACAGGTTTAGGCAGCTGTCCCTCTGTCCCTCTGCCCCCTGGACCTGCCTCTGCTTCACAGCTGGAGGAGCTGTGTCTCCTCGGGGGGCTGAGAGCTGGGAAGGGATTGAAGGATCCCTGCTGGCTGCTGGGGCTGGGAAAAAATGTAAAGAGGGGGACAACCCCCAGATTAGAAGAGGTGGTGCTCTGGAGCCTTCTCCAGGTGATGTTCCTGTCTCAGCATCCCCTGGGGGTGTGTGAGGAGGATGCTGTGGCTGCTCTGGTGTGAGCCCTGGTCCAAGCCCAAACCAGCACAGCAGAAGCCAAGGATGTGCCACGAACTCCTGGGCACAGGGAGGGCCCCCAAGCCTGGCACTGCCAGAGGGGCCATCCATCACCTTGTTTTTCTGCTGTCAGGAGCTGCCCCCCTCCTCTCCCCCCCCCCACGCTCGCTTCCATGGTCTTGCTNTGTGCCACGAACTCCTGGGCACAGGGAGGGCCCCCAAGCCTGGCACTGCCAGAGGGGCCATCCATCACCTTGTTTTTCTGCTGTCAGGAGCTGCCCCCCTCCCCCCCCCCCCCCCACGCTCGCTTCCATGGTCTTGCTTTCCCTGGAACTCGCTGGTGCCTTGGGAAGGCTCAGACTTGGCTGGGTTTGCTCACCCAGGGGCTCTCAGGGAAGGTCCAGGCACAGGGACATTGGGCTCATCACAGCTGGGAGCATCATTAATTTTCCATATTCTGGCAGCAGATCCAGGGAACAGACTCATCCTTAACAACTGTGCTTTGTGGACCTAAAAATCCAATTTTCAGTGCAAAGACTTTGTGTCTTTCCAGCAAGAAAAGTGGCTTTTGACCTGTGAGGACATTTCTCCTGACTATTGCTTTTTCAATAAAAGTTGGAGAAATTCCTGGCTCTTTGGGGGAGTGTGAAGGGTCTCAGAGCTTAAAGAAATAGAAATATTCCCTCTTTAATTCAATTTCTTATGGAAACTAACGAGCACATCTACCTGCTCCTTTGCACACAGAAAGGTGTCAGCAGCAGCTTGCTGCTACAGGGGTGTAAAATCCAGAGCTGGGGGAATCACTCCTTCCAAATCCCATATTTGTTTGAGTTCTGCTGCTTTTCCCCGTCTGCTTCAGCCCACAAAATCCCCAGACTCATTCCTCATTCAGAGCAATTTGGGAAACAAAACCCAACACCCTACGAGAGCAATTTGGTCTCCTCATTGGTGACTCTCGAGTCCTGATTTGGCCGGCGCCGCCCGATGAAGGGAGTGGGAAGGTCTGGAGGATCCCCGGGAGCCCGGCTGTCCCCAAAAAGCCCTTCCCGGATTTTGTTTAGGGGTCGCTCGGGGCTGGCCGCGCTCAGCCTGGTGCTCCCAGCCCTCCGAGCGCCGGGCAGGAGGCTGCTGGGCTCTAACCTGTCTGTTTTCTTCCCCGAGGCTATGGAAAATCCCGGAGCCTGAGCAGCATAGATGGTGTGGCAGGATCCGCGGGGGGCTTGGCTCCGCTGGCGTCCCGCTGCAGCTCCCCCTGCTCCCTGCAGCGCCCCTGCTCTCCCGTCCCCTCCGTCCTCTGACAGCACCTGGCTCTGCCCTGCGCCCCCTCCGGCCCCGGCCCCTCCGCGCCGCCTCTTCGTGCCCAGAGCAGCCCGAGCTGGGACCTCAACATCCCCCGGGAGCTGGTTCTGAGCCTCTCCAGCTGCCCTGCCCGCAGGATCTGTAACCTCTCCATCCCCCGGGAGCTGGTTCTGAGCCTCTCCAGCTGCCCTGCCCGCAGGATCTGTAACCTCTCCATCCCCCAGGAGCTGGTTCTGAGGCTCTCAGCTCCCCTGCCCGCAGGATCTGTAACCTCTCCATCCCCCAGGAGCTGGTTCTGAGGCTCTCAGCTCCCCTGCCCGCAGGATCTGTAACCTCTCCATCCCCCAGGAGCTGGTTCTGAGCCTCTCCAGCTGCCCTGCCCGCAGGATCTGTAACCTCTCCATCCCCCAGGAGCTGGTTCTGAGGCTCTCAGCTCCCCTGCCCGCAGGATCTGTAACCTCTCCATCCCCCAGGAGCTGGTTCTGAGCCTCTCCAGCTGCCCTGCCCGCAGGATCTGTAACCTCTCCATCCCCCAGGAGCTGGTTCTGAGGCTCTCAGCTCCCCTGCCCACAGGACCTGTAACCTCTCCATCCCCCAGGAGCTGGTTCTGAGCCTCTCCAGCTCCCCTGCCCGCAGGATCTGTAACCTCTCCATCCCCCGGGGCTCTCCAGCTCCCCTGCCCACAGGACCTGTAACCTCTCCACCCTGTGGGAGCTGGTTCTGAGCCTCTCCAGCTCCCCTGCTCTGCCCTGCCCGCAGGATCTGTAACATCTCCACTGACCTTGTCTCGTGTCCATGTGTGTGGACAGTCCCTGGAGTAGGTGTTGGGGTGCTTAGCCCCCCCTTGAAACCTTATTCATCCTAAATAAACCCTGCAATTCCCTCTGGTGTCGAGCCCTCCCTCCCGTGGGCCATTTGTGTTGGGCTAAAGGGTGGTGGAAACACGAGGAGGACAAGTTGACTCATGAAATTATATCTCATTGTGCTGGAAATGGCTGAATTCATATATATTTTTAGGTTTTATTTTATTTGGTTTTTTTTTTAAAACCAGCCTCAAGTTTCTGGAGGCAACAGATGAATAAACCTCTATTCCCTGCCCAGCAGTGGTTCCCCTCTTGTTTTGTGCCTTTTTCTGCCTAAATCCTGCTTGTTCTTTCCCAGATTGTGTCTGCTGCTCCGTCCAACCTCAGGGATGGGCCTGAGGGCTTTGGAAACCAGCCTTGAGATCCTGTGGGGGCTGGAGGGCCCTGGGAGAGGGTGCAGGGAGCACACAGAGGATGGGATAATAGGTATGGAATCTCCCAAGAGGAGCTGGCAAGTTGGGGGAAGAGGAATAAGGGTCCCAGGGAAAGCTGCTGGTGTTGAATAGTGGGGAAGTGAGAGATTTGAGGAAAATGAGGCCTAAATGGATGGGGGATGACTCCTTGTTTGGGATGGATGTGAGGTGGTGGGGCAGAACATTCCCACGGGGATGGGAGCTGGCTTTGAGCCAGGCCCTCCCCACCTGATGAGGCTGGAGAGTCAAACTCGCTGGTGCACTGCTGGGTTTTGCTCACAGATAGTGGGTTTGGGGATGATCTTGAATCATCTCAGGTGTCTTCCTGGACTAGAACAAACCCTTCAGTCCCTGACCTCTGGCTCGTTTCCAGTTCTGCCCAGCTCAGCCTCCCTGGAGCTGTTTGGATCTTGGTGTTTGCAGGGGGCTGGTTTGGGGGTCTCAAATCCCCCTCAGTGCTCTCTTGGCCTCTTTCCTCACTCTGAGCAGGTCAGGGCTGGAGCCTGGGGACTTTTCTGGGGAGGAGAGCTTAGCTTTGGGTGTGCTTAAAAAGCAAAGAGCCCCAAGAGCTTTTCTGGGCTCAGACCCTTCCCCTCATCATGGCCAATCCGGAGCTGGTGCTCGGGGAATGGTGAGGAGGGAGGATGCCTGTGGGGCAAGGCTGCTCACAGTGGGACTTGATGATCTTGGAGGTCTCTTCCAGCTTCAAGGATTCTGTGATTCCATGGTCTCTGCACCTGGAACAAGCTGGGATGGATTTTGGCAGATCCCACAGCCAGGCCCTGCTCCACCCCAGGTTTCCTGTGCCTCAGTTTCCCTTGGTGTGGAGAGGGAGCTGCCAGGAGCAGTGAGCATTGTCCAAACC
>VZRX01013224.1:0-12828 GCA_013398075.1 Notiomystis cincta | reverse complement strand
GCTGCTTGAAGTGACGTTTCAGCGCGGTGTTGAGCACTGTAATTCCTGCAGTCAGGGCGGGCGGGCTGGGACCTGCACACCACGTGCTGGATTTTTACCCAAAAATGAGGTTTCCAGCGTGCCCTGGAGGCCCAGCCCCAGCCACGGACCTGTCCGACGCCTTTCTTAGGTTGGTTGTGTATCTGAGAGCATCTCATCGGCTGTGTGCATTCGTTCTGTCACTGGTAAGACAACTGTGGTACTAAATGTCATTGGAACCAATAAATTATTATTATGTCAGAGCCGTGGCCGTGTGGTGCTGGGGCAGGGCAGGGAGGTGGGGTTGGAAAGCAGCAAATGGAAACAAGGAGGTGCTGGCAGAGCCCCGGGGTCTGGGACACCCACAAAACCATCTGCCCCACCCTGGCACACAAAGAGTATTATTTGATATGTTTTTTGTGTGTATTATAGTGCATATTGTGTGTATTTTCTCTGTAATACTTCTTCATGTATGCACATAAAGAAGTATTAAACGTGCACAAAGGATAGCTGGTTCTTGGGAATAGGGAAAGAAGATTTATGAAGGGGTTGTTGGCTCTTCACAGAACTGTAAATTGCATTGGGGATAGAGTGTAATACATAGAACATGTGGATGTATGAGCTGTTCATATGCACACACTCATATATAGACGTAGCACTCAGACATATATTCAATTTACAAATATATAAGCTAAAAGTATTTCATACACCTGTATATGTATAGAGACATTTTTATACTTTGTTTTATAAAATACATAGTTATATATTATATACACATGTGCATGTTTTATAGCCATCTAATTTATAAACATATTTATACAGTGAAGGTGAATCTATTGCATATAAACATATATCTGCATGCACATGTGTATGCATAGCTATAATTATATATTTAACTTCTATTAAATATGTTTAATATGTTACACATACACTGTCACTCACACTTACTTACCAACCTAGGCATGGCAGAGGCAGGGAGAGGACAGACTGGGCCTCTTGTTTGTGTTTATAGGTAGCTGTAAAAACTGTTTTGTGTGCATGTATAATTAAGAATAATATAAGAATATTATAAATTATATGCCATACAAGTATATAATTATTATCTATACAAAAGACTGTTTATATGTGTGTGTATATACATGTATTTTGAATTCCTGGGTATATATTTTATACACACACCCATCTGTGCTGTATATAGTGCTGTAATTATCAAATATACATGCTGTATATCCACTCGTGGGTGCCCCAGCCCTGGAGCACTGCCCTCCTGTCAGGGCTGGGGTTTTGGGGTCAGGGCATGTGCAGGACTCACACTGGGGGCTGCTGGAGGCTGCAGGCAGAGCTGAGGCAAACAACCTCACACTGGTCATAGATACAGGACACAGCAGGGGACGTGTGCTGGACACCTGTGGACACCTTGCACTGCCTGAGAGGCACATTCCTGGCAACCAAAGGCAATGAAATGATGTGGTTCTAAACCTCTGCTGACATCCCAGATCATTTGTTAAATGTCTACAGCACCATCCTGGATAGGGAGCTCTTCCCTTAACATGCTGCACAGCAAAGCAATCCCCATCCTGCTCCACACATTCCACTACCCCACTGGAATTATGCCTTTACTGCACAGAGGTGAAGCTGCAGCACCGAGGGCTGGATGGCCCAGTCAAATGCAGAGTGAAAAAAATAGCAAGGAAAGTAAAGCTCTGCTTGGGAAACTCTTAGAAAGCAGCAGTATCGCACATCCTGGTATAAAGTGTTTATTTGAGACTTCACAATTAACACAAAGTCTTCCTGTCAATGCCTTTTTTTTTTCATACAGTCAATAAATTTGTATTAATCCCTCCCCCATGCATGATTGCTGTTTATTAATCTAAGCCTTTTTATTTTCATAGTGAAAAAATAAAGCGTTTCCCCACCCTTTCACCTGTTCCCTGTACCAGACTGTGCTGCACTACAGAGGAGATGGAGAATGGCTATGCCTACTGCTGGGGGTGAAGTTACTCCATTATTTATTGATTTATTCTTTTTTTAACAGAAAGTGTTAAATGAATCAATCACCCAAGAAAAATAAATATATCATAAAGAACCAGAAGCTCTGCAGTATCCCTTTTCTTGCCATCCAGCCCAGTTCAAACACATGCTCTGCCCACGGCAAACCGCTCCACTCACAGCAACGCCGCCGCCTGCACGTACAGCTGGGAACTTACACTGGCAAAATCTCTTCCAAAGCAGTAGAGCCACAAGCCACAGGAGGTATTTTAGAAGCCAAATTTTTATACCTAGGTGAGAGAGATCCACCTGGAAGCCAATTACCTGCGTTCCACTGATGGGCTTTTACTCAAGAGCAATTCGACCTTGTGCTTTTCAGGAAGTATCGGCTAAAGACACGCGTGGGCTCAGCCAGAGCCTGGCCTGGGGGAGGGGGGCAGGCAGTATGAAGGGTGTGCATGTTACTCATGGCAGTGGAAGCAAGTTCTTGTCTCAATGTCTCTCGGATGTGCATCTCAAATTATGCTGCTTGGCTCGTCTCGCAGTACCTTTGGCACCAGCCTCGCAATCAATTATTCAACTGCTCGCCCTGC
Organism: Notiomystis cincta; assembly: GCA_013398075.1. Taxonomy (NCBI): domain Eukaryota; kingdom Metazoa; phylum Chordata; class Aves; order Passeriformes; family Notiomystidae; genus Notiomystis; species Notiomystis cincta. The sequence goes on along the minus strand of VZRX01013224.1, from coordinate 10,228 downwards.
CTTTGGAGATCTTCCTTGGAAGAGGCAGAGGGCAAGGAGGCTTTCTCAGCACAGAGACGGTACTGGGCAGGCCGTGAAGGACGAGCCCCGTGTTTATGCTTTATTGAATGACTGTGCAAAGGGAATACTGCATCAGAAACCGCAGGCTATGCTTAACCAGTCCCCAGCCGCTGGATCCAAACCCACCAACAACCGCTCCGATTGGTTCGTTTGGCTACTTTGTGTTGGTTTCTTTCTGTTTTGTTTTTTACATAAATAATATAGACCGACAGTATAAACATTTCAGCAACCATTTCTAAAAGACCAGAGGAGCCCTTTTAGGAGCCAAGAAACAACTGCAGGATTCAAATTCCAAAAGTGTCTTTGGAGTCATCGAATCATCAGATTTACACGGCACCCAATGACAACAACATTCAGTCGAGCTCGATAGGACTGCTGTCTTCCTGACCATCTTCTGTGTCATCATCTTCCCCAGTTCCCATCAGACTGTTTAAAAGATTTCCTAGAATAAATACAGGACAGTCAGAATCATTAGCTTTACATTCTCATCTCAAAAACTTTTAACTAATCTTCCATCCTTTTATGGTACAAATTTTTGTAACAAAAAACCCAAGAGTTTTGAAGTAGAAGAGTCTTAGCAAGACATTGGTAACCCCACATTGGTTTCCATTAAGAACATTGATTTGGGAAGCTGTATACTGATACTGTTCCTTCTCCAAGAATACACTGGAAAAAACCAAAGTCACATATTTATGTGCTACAGTTGCACCCTCAGAAGGAAAAAAAGCCTCAACCCAAATGAGGAAAAACACACCTCCAGCAGTGAAACTCTCAAAAAGCAGCCACCGTGCATCATGTTGTAAAAAACTTGTTTGAAAGTTACAAGCATCAATTTAAAGGTACCTCAATTGCTGAAAAGCAAATCACACATGGTAAAAACAGTGTTGATGTTTTTCATCAGCTTTGGGTATCAGTGAATTGAATAGTTTCTGGGTAAAGCTTCAAGTCACTTTACAAAGAAGCTTAGTTCTTAGGGAAAAGATTCAATTTTATTCACATTTTATTCAAAAGCCAGGAAATGAGGGCTGAATTTCTCTATTCCCTTTCAGTCCTTGTAGAAGGGCAGTATTAATTTCAGAACTTCCTCTTCATGCACATTCATTTTCTGTCAGCACTGATTAGATCTCTACCAAAGCCCCATACTTGGTTTAAGAAAAATCAGTCACTGCACTCTGAGGAAATTAAGCTTTAACATCAGTAAGATGCTTCTTTACATTAGGAAGCTGTACCATAATGTCAAAACTTGACCATAAGAGTCTTTTTAGTGCTCCTCCCCTTCTCAGTGATGAAAAGTCTACGAGCTCCCCCAAACTACTTTCACATGCAACCTATTTACCTTGTATTCTACAGCAGGGACTATTCCTACAGGCTATGAAAAGATTTATAAATTCCTTAGAACAGATTATCTGTTTCCAGCACAGGTGTTTTATCCAGGTCACTGATCAGAGTCTGGAGGTGCCTGCCCTCAGACCTTACCTAGCAATCCCCCGTAGGACGAGGTCTGCTTGGGCGGGACTCCGAAGAAAAGCTGTCCTATTCTATCTAGGTACTGTAGGCACACAAGATGAAAAGAAAGGTCAATGATTTCATTCACAGGCAGAAATCACCCACACAAGGTAAATCACCAGCTCCTAGCTACAAGTCACAAAGCTGGAGACAAGCAGCAGTAACTCACCTCATTATACATGGGGTCTCTTTTCAGCGAAGGTTGATACTGTTCACACAATACTGTAAATACTGTTAGTTTTCCTCTAGAAAGGAAACAACCAAAAATGTAATCTCAGTTAACAACTGGAAAGGAAACCAAGAACGACATGACAGAAATCAGACTGTACCCATCAACTGCCAACAAGAGAAACCAGATGAAGTTTAGCAGTGGTTGCACAAAGGGTGGACCCTTCTCTATCGAAGGATGTTTCTGTGTGTATGTCGTAAAAACAACGGAGGCGCTGGTCTTGTTTTTTAAGCAGAGAAATCTGAAAAAGGAAAGAGAATGGGGCAAGTTAAAAACACAGGGCAGAGAAATGGTTTCACCACAGAAAAAGGGAAGCCAAAATCTACTTCACTTGTGCATAGAGGCCATCTCAGGCTTGAACTGATGGCAAAACACAACTGGTAGAGATGTACACCTTTGGGGATGGTTTGGCCATCAGCTGAGGAAGGGGAAAATCACTACTAAAACACTGTGGAATAGGCAGGTTGGGAGGGAAAACAGACATTATTTATTAATAGAATGAGTTTAACCAGGATCTGAGTAGATTGTACAGGAAGGTTACTAAATGAGAGCATCAATTTAATCAAAATGTGGAAAGACTGACTACCTTGTAATTCACATTAACATCATATTGCATCTACTGGTCCAGGATTTACTATGCTGAGTTAAAAACTGAATTAAAGACCCATTCATCCCTAAACACACCTCCTTTTAGTATGTATCTGTCAGTATTTGTTGACTCTGTCATTCTATTCCACCTCAACATAATGTGGCATCAGGACCACTAATAGCTTGACACACATGCCCGAAAGTCTCTCAATAAAGCTGTACTTGGAGCTCCCAAGCCATTTGTCCCCAACAGATCGATCCCCCAGACAGATCAAATCCTTGTTCAGGTCCAGTTAATTTAACTGGCAGTCTCTGCAAGTCCCATTGGCCTAGCAGGCCTTTATCTGGGACAAATGCTGTCAGCAAGCACTAGGAAGGCTGCCACGAGCCATCTCAGTGTTGATGGCAGGCTGGACTCTAATTCTGTCCCCTCACATGTGCAAGGCCTTGGGGCTGTTTTGCCTCACTGCTAGCAAAGAACTGCAATTATTTTCATTAGGGAATAAACTGCTGTGTAAGAGGATTTAACACAGTATTTGACATATAAGCCAGTAAAGGATGCAGTAGAAGTGCTGTATAAACACTGAAAAAATAATCTCTTAACTTCTCCACAGAATTTCTCCCTATAAAATAGTTTCAGTCCTGCATATACTGGATTTCCATAAAGGATTTGCTATTGCTCAAAATCACAGCAATCTATAGCAACCAGCTATGGAAAGCAGGACAAATCTGACATGACAGCTCACTGCTGCCAAAAGAGAGACAAACTTGCTCTCACCTCCTCCCTCTCCCCCAACACCTACTCTCTCCCTGACTCCCTGCCACACAGTCCTGTCTCCACCTCCTCCTCAGACTCCTCCATGAGCTGCTTTCCCTGCCTGAAGAAAGCCATCAGCTGATTAAACACAGTAAAATTGGCTTTGTCAACCTTCATTCTACATGAGCTCTGCAAAAGCACATAATAGCTTGCATTCCCACCTCCTACAATATAAATGCCTAAAATGAGAGCCAGCAGCAACTCTGTCAAGGCAAGAGCCACCAAGCTGCTGCTCACAGACCAGGCTGACCATGACAAGCTGTCTCTTAGGACCTGAGTGAGAGCAAGTTTTGTGCTAAATACAGGGCCTGCTTGAGTCCAGTCTTTGTAAGAACATAAAGATAAGCCCTAACTAGACATAAAGTGGTGTTAACAAAGCTAAGAATTGTGCTTTCAGGGTTAAACAGATTACATTCATTCTTCAGGCAATTAACATAATTTCAGGTTTTGACCTTAATACATTATTTTACTTTCCTTTCCCCCCAGTCTGACGAATTTAACACATCGGTTTTCAGACAGTTTTCTCCTGTTGTTATTCTGGCCAGTTTCACAGTTTCTTTTGCAAAGGGTGTGTGGTTAAATTAGATTGGTCCCACACATAATACCATCTCAGCAAAATGCTTCAGAAGAAGTTTAACACCTACTGTAGTACTGCCTGAGCTACAAACATGTCCACCTCACTGCGGTATCCACGGGACGAGGAGTATTCCACCAGCATATTTGCACAGCCCTCACCATCTGTGGAGTGCAAGAAGTGATATCGAGATTCACTATAGTTTTGCTCTAGAAAAAGAAAAAAGAAAAGGCTTTTAAGAAATCGGTTCAGTGTATGTGGACATAAAAACAAATTTATGAGGCTTGTACTTTATTAGCTGGTAAAAGAACGAGAGTTACAGGTGTGGAATAGAAACAAGCTAGTAAAAAGTCTATAAGTTACAGACAATTTATAAAGGGAGATAATAATAAATTTTATCCTAAACACATTTGAACAACTCCTATTGAACAACTATTAAATACAGTTTAGTCAGTTACAGCTACTGCTGACTTGAACTTTGGTCATATCATTTTATCTAAATGAATGCTGACACTTGATGTGCTGCCATCAGTGTTTAGGACAGGAATCAAGAAATTCCACATTAGACCAAGAAGTCAAACAGCACCTTCAGCGTCCTTCTTCCATTCCTATTTTTAGCTTAGCCCACTCTTGCTATCAAAATTAATTCCATATGCTGAACAGAATAGCAATTATTCAAGGAAAGTGGTCTAAGAAATGGCAATGATTTGTTAGAACCTGAAGTGAAGGATTGTGCAAAATCACTGCAATGACAAAAGTGGATGGCTGGTAATCTTCTGAATTTGAAAGCTTTGTTTTAAAAATCTGAGCCTTTAGTGAGGAAACTCAAAAAGCTACAGACTGAGAAAATGTAGGCATTTTGCTCTTCAAGAGAACGGTGAGCAGGCGGCTACAAAATGGGGACTTTTCCTCTCAGAATGCAACTGTTTCTTATCCTAATTGTAGCAGCCTCTAACTTGAATGCTGTGAGAAAAATCCTCCCTTCTGGCTGGCAGCCCCCATCAGGGTAACACTAATGCCAGGAGAGCAGCTAGGGAACTGCCTATGGCACCCAGAGAGGCTGCAGCATTGACCATTATTGGGCCAGGGTTGTTACATGAAACCACTGTCATCACTTGGCAGCTACCAAAATTGTAAAATAAACAATCATCTTGTACAGTTATCCATGAGAAACCACAGAAAAATTGGCATGTATTCAACTGTTCTCAATCACCTTTGTTATGTTTTGAACACAAGACTGTAAATACTGGCTATCATTCACAATTAAAATAATTATTTAGAGCATTTTGTGTTTCTCTTACATCCCATCACAAGTGATAAAATGGCTCATAAATCAAAGGCAACAGCATTCATTTTGAAATAACCCTGCTGGCCAACTTCTTGAAAAGTACTTAATTACAGTCCAAGGACTGTTTGGGATGCCAGGTGATGTATTTCAATCTTTGTCATGTTTATCCAGCATTTTAAACCAAAAAAACTTGCCAGCAGAGATCTTTGCTCCCCAGCATTTTCCCTCCTAGTAACACAATCAAACTACCTCAATGTCTAAAGCATCAACCTGCTTTTTAGAGAGAGCCTTACAGCAGTTGTGTTTTGGATTTTGCACTAATATAGAGCTACAGACCCTTTTTTTCCCTGTAACATTAAGTAGACATTAATGCAAAAATCAGATAACAGCAGAACTCAATCAATCATTTCCATCTCAGCTTCCTTAGATTATTCCCAAAGCAGATCTCTTATAACATCTTGCATTCAACATTTTCAAAGGAAAACACAAAAAATCCAGTTGATTTTTCTTACCTTTCCACAGGGTAATAGCTAGTAACTGGTGTAGTTTTGGATGTCCAAGTTTTCCTGATCCCCCACTGGACCATTTTAGTGCTCTGGATACAAAAGCCACTCTTTCAGGAGAATTTGGATCCATTAAACTAAACAATTTTGCCAAGTTTTCTAGAAGCAACAAGATAGAAAAATATTTACCATTAAGAAAAATAAGCTGATCTGCTGCTCCTAATGCATCTCTAAGATACATCCTCAGGACAGGCAGCAGTATGAATTCCAAGCATGCCCACGAAGTCATCAGGAACCCATTATTTTCTAACAGTTTCCCCCAGTCCATTCTATGGGGGAGGTAACCCTTAGCCATGTTGGGAATATATCCAGAAAGGACTGCAGCTTTCAAGGCTGTTAACAGGTCACTGTGAAGGGAAAGCACAACCAAATGCCAACAAAGCAAGAGCAGAGGTCACCTCACCTAAAAGGTCTTCTGCTACTTTTGCATCCGATTTCTCCAAAGACTCCAAAACCAGCATGGACAGATCAGCAGCACTGTTTTGCTACAAAACAGACACATATTGGCAGTGATGAATGTATCAGGGCATACAAAGAAACATCAAGCAGAATTTTGGCAGCAGCAGGTTTAATGCTTTTATTGACATCTACAGCTAGGGCACAGTATCAGCCTTCCTGATAAAAAAATTATAGTAATTTGATGGCATCAAAGAGAGGCCTCCAGGAAAGCAGAACACAGGCATTGTTTGGATGCTCACAAACACTCCTGCTGCATGTTCCAGCTTGGCATAATCCTTCTTTGTGGAGAAAGGCTCAACAAAGAAATAAAACAAAAGATTACAAAGCATTTACCCCAAACATTTACCAGAGAACTCACCATTCATCTCTCAAAACCTTGGGAGTAACAACCCCCTGCCCCCCAAACCATACTCACAAAAGCAGTGACTTACCTGGTTGTGACTGAAGAACAGTAAAGCCCCTGAATACATTAGTTCTCTTGCTTCTGCATGTTTTCCTTGTGACATATACCTGAAAAAAATACCAAAGCCATGGTAAAAATCACCACTAAGTTAGTTGCATATGCTTAAAGTTACTTATATTTAAAGGATTAAAAGATTGCTAAAATTTAAAATAATGACAACAAGGGATTTATTTTTAAACCAGATTAGTTTCTATAATGATGTAACTTGAACTGCAGGTTGCAATTTGTTTTCTGCTCCAGACCTGATGGAATAAAACAAAGAATATCAGAATGAAAATGCTACAGCTACAAATCTGTCTGGGGCTGGAACAGGAAAAGGGAGTGAACCCAGGACTTCAACTGAGCAAAAGATGCCAATGCACTTAGCACCTACCAAAGCCATCCCAGTGAAACAATTTTTGGAATACCTCCTGGACAGCTCACTGACCTTTCCACTGGTCTAAGTCTCTCTGACCTCTACAACTCTGCCAGGGGACATCAACCTGTCCCAGTCCTCTGCTGAACCAAAGGAGCTCGCCTCTGACGGGTTCGAGAGTAACAAAAGCACAGCCAGCAAGATTCGCCATGCAACACTTTAAAAGAAACAAAATATAATGCTTCAAATCACACCCTCCACCTTCCTCACTTAAGAGCTAATGAAGAAACAAGGAATGAAAGAATTTGCTCCCAGTGGTTACCTCAGGACCTCTGACCAGAGAGCTGTGATTGCAGCTTCCTGCACATCATCACTGTCAGTAACTACAGCTCTTGGAGACTCACAGCTCTAGCCTATAAACACAGCATTTTCCATAAAAGCACTTTAGGTGTGGCAGTTTCCAAATTCCATTTCTCTCAACTGCTACTCAGAAAGTCTGTGTTCTTGGTAGCTGCTTTGCTCATATCAGCAGAGATAAGTGTCAGCTCTACCCTGCTGCTTTAGCACCTGCAGTTTGGTTTGTCCTCTCCTTTGGTTTGTGGCACTCCTGGCTGGGCTGTCCCCTGTCACCCCTTTTGTTCCAGGGGCTCAGGGCAGCCCCGAGGGCCCCCAGGCTGTCCCAAAGCCCAAAGTGCCCGTGGGCTGACAGAGGGGTCAGTGCTTCTGGGGGTGAAGCAGCCAGGGGGTGGTGGAACAGCAGGACAGCGCAGCCACGGAGGGTCACACCGAGCACAGGGACACCCAGAGGGAGCAGTGCACCCCAAATCTCCCTGCTGTGCCCCAGAGTCCTGTCACACACATCCCCTCCGGGGACAGGCCCTGCTGGTAACATCACACAGACAACAAACAAGGGAGCAGACACTGCTCCCATCCTGCTCATCAACTCTGAGAAACCCCAGGGTCTTTTATCAAAGCAGAACTGAAATAATGGAAGGCACGGTGGTGGTGTTTTGGAATAATCCTCAGCAACTGGGATTTGCAATCACCATGGTAAATGTGAGTCAAATGAATCTGTAGCTCCACCGTTTCTATAGTTGGGCTCCCATCCAGGTTTGCTTTTAGGAGTTGGACTCAGCGTGGATGCACTTCCACAAATTCTACTTCCAGTAGATTCACAATGCTATATGGGAGCTCCTAATCTGGGAATTATTGCAGAAGATACTAAAAGATGCTGAAAACAATTTTACAATATAAAATACATTTTAAAGAGCTGGGGGTTTTCAAAACTTTTTATCAGAAAAGTTGTTTAATAAAAATAAATATAAATGACAGTGCTCTAAATGGCATTGAGAACAAGAGAAATCCTGGAACACAATATTGATACCAGAAAAATGACCTACCAGTATCAGGGAAACAGAAATGGATGTAATGAGGATGTTACACTTTGAAACATGAAGCAGTTACCAAATCATGAAGAGAGAAGAGCTCAGCCCAGCCAGCCTGTGGAGTAACAAACACCACCAGCTCAGGTGTGCTCAGGGGAGCTCAGGGTTAGGCAGGAACAGCAATTTTCCACCTGCTCTGTGGATCACGGAGGGATAATAAGTCTGCAGGAGGCAGGCTTATGGTAATCTTTCCTCCTCCACTTCTCCCCCTCCTCCACCCTAAAATACATCTCAGTGCATGAAACTGAATCAGGATTTCAAGTTTACCCTCTGACAGATGAGACAAATATTTTATAGGCCTGTGTTAAGTAGTAGCTGTTCCAATCAATTTCCAGAGCTCAGGTCATCCCAATCCACATTAATGTGTCTCTGAAAAAATGCTGATTTTTATCACATTTTACAGAGGATTGACAAGACTGCCCAGCCATGCAAATGTCACCTTTTCATTTAACTGAACATATCCTTTCACTTGTATTTAAAATGGAAAAGACAGAATCTTTGATCCCAAATTAATTCAGGGAGGCTTGAGGATGTGACTTAATACATCCAGAAGACTGGAGGAGAAGTGACCTCCTGAGCCAAGACTTCTCACAGCACTGCAGACACCACATCACATAATCCCTACTACAAAATAGGCCAGGCTTTGTCTTAAATTTAGATTTATTCTCAAATACAATTTAAGTCTTAAGGCCTGGATGGTGCCTCGCTGATCCCATCAGAGGGGTTATGGGAGAACAGACTGATTTAATGTGATGGTGCTGGTACCCAGGGCAGGGCAGGGCAGGCTGGCTGCTCTACACTGCCAGCACAAGTAGCATTATGCACCAAGGACTTTCTTCCCCACTGCCCTCCAGGACTGCTGTTTTGCTGTGCTTACAGGCCTGTTCTCATCCTAACTCAGATGAGGTCTGAGGACAGGAGACACAAGACACAGGACAGGGGGGTGGTGTCCAGTTTTGGACCTCTCACTTCAAGAAAGACACTGAGAGGCTGGAACGTGTCCAGAGAAGGGCAATGGAGCTGGTGAAGGGTCCAGAGCACGAGTCTGATGAGGAGCAGCTGGGGGAGCTGGGGAGACTCAGCTTGGACAAAAGGAGGCTCAGGGGGGCCCTTCTCTCTACAACATCTGAAAGGAGGCTGGAGCCAGGTGCTCTTCTCCCGAGCAGCCAGCAAAAGGGTGAGAGGAAAAGCCTTAAGGGCAGGTTCAGGTTGACATCGGGAGAAATTCCTTCACAGAAGAGGTGGTCAGGCACTGGGACTGGGCCCAGCTGCCCGGGCAGGTGGTGGAGTCACATTCCCTGGAAGGGTTCAAGGAACAATCACATGTGACAGCTGATGGTAAGCCAAAAGTTGGACCTAATGACCTCAGAGCTCTTTTCCGACCTAATTGATTCTGTGAAGCCAAATTTCCACCCTGTCCTCTCCCTGCAGAACCACAAATAAACAAAGCTGGGACCAACTGAGCAAGCTCCTGGAACAAACACTTATTCTGTGCACCTGCGAGCAAGGCTCTACACGTTAAAATCTGATCAGAGAAAGGGTGACCTCTGCAAGTTGCAGTGGATGTGAAACATGAAGCCTAAAAACGCTTTGCAATAAAAGCAATTTCCTTACGACGAAAGAGGCAGCAGTAACACTTCAGAATTAACGCCCAGGCCTGCTCCACTTAGTCACTGTCACGTACACAAACACTACACCGAGTGGAATTTATTCCGGAGAGCTCCTCCGTGCCGGCGGCTCCGGCCACGCCGGGAGCGCCCCTTCCTGACCGCGCAACAAAGCAGCCCCGAGTCCCGGCCGGGCAACAACCGACCCGCAGAGCCCGACACCGACACCGAGCCAGAGAGCCGCGGCCGGGCCGGGCTCAGCTGCAGGAGGCCC
>VZRX01013220.1:126052-169341 GCA_013398075.1 Notiomystis cincta | reverse complement strand
TTTATAAATATTTATATTCTATATATAAATATATAGAATATAAAGCAAGATTTTTTCTGAAAGACTACTTAGAGCCTTTTTTAAAAAATTGAAATCCAAAGTTGTGTCTCATTTGTAACTCTAAAATTATTTTAAACACCTCTTCTATAAAAATACACCAGTGCCTAGATATGCTCAAGATGGCTACTGGGAATTCAGAAATCTTACCTGGTGTGTACATAGAACTCTTCACCAAAAGTTAGCCACATAAAGCCTAAAGTCTCAGTTCAATTTCTATCAACCAATTTTTGCATCTTACCATTGTCATGACTTAATCTGTCACACCCATCTTAGGAAAGGCTAATGTCCATCTTATGAGAAAAGAAAATCAGATGCAGATGTCTTGTCTTTTTTGATAGTATCTTGCCCATACTTTTATTCTAAACTTCAGCTGATGTTATTGCTTTGCTATCCAGGAAACAACACCACATTGATCCTGCCTGAATAAGATTGTGTACAAAGAAATGTTGTTTTACCAGAAACTGCTTTAATAAGTACTTTTTCTTTTAATTGGGAAACGCCCCCCCCTGCCATCAGTGAGCATAGTTTAAGAATTTATAGCCTACTGATCCCCACAGCCCACCTGTCAGAGTTGCCCTCATCCTCAGCATTTTCCACACCTTTCCATGCTCCTCACTCCACTCCCATACCATCAGTTTTTCCCTGGATACCAAATCTTCCTCCTCTGAGCTCTGCCATGCTGCAAAACTTACAAGCAAAAACCAGGGGCTTGTATTGTGCCTGGTACAGTCACGTACACACTGGCTGACAGCACTCAAACAGAAGGGACAAAGCCACACTGTAAGTTTCAAGGACCTCTAGGGAAGAGGAGGCCACTTATTTGAGCTTTTTTTCCATTCTAATATTCATACAAATCTTGTAGAAGTGTTACAGTCCTGACACACATCTATACATTTTAGTTTAGCTGTCCAACAGCTCCAAATTTACTGCAATGCAGGACCCAGCAACCACCAGCAGGCAGCATCATTGTCTAAGTGATGCACCTCAATGTATTCAGGAATCAAGGCTAAAAAGTTCCTCAGGATTCAGCTCCCAGTTCCTTGATAAGCAAGATTAGATGCAACAGTAAACAGGCTCCCTTTGGTAGCCTTAACATGGAGCTGTTCTAAAAACCTGAAAGTGACTTAACACAATGTCAACAGGAAAAGCTGAAAACTCATATTGCTTATAAAATACAGAAACTTAATCAATACCATTAAGGACTCCCTTTTCATACAAAAAAATTACTTTTCTAGTAAGACACATACAACATCAAGTGCTGTTTGAAAACCAAATACAGCAGTGCAACATTGTTTTTTCAAAAATTCTGCATCAGTGAAAAGAAACCTGATCTTTCTCCTTCCTTTCACTCACTCATGACATGCTACTGCTCTCCTGAAGATTCACAGGTATATTCTGTGAGACAAGATCATAATCCCCTGCAATAAAAGTTATTTCTCTAAAAAGATGTTTTATACAGCTCAAACAAAATGAGTGCCTGTTTCTACATATATGACTATATTGTCCACACATACAATGTTGAAAGACTAAACACTACAAATTAAGAACATTTCTCTTCATGGAAATCTGACATATGGATAACACCATGAGCAGAAATTTTAACGGTCATATTTTCCTTTAAAAATGTAAATTTAATTGAGAACAATGCACATAGCTGTTTGTTTTCAAGATTTTTTAAAAAAATAAAGCATGCTTTTAATATATGTAGAAATAAACCCCCCTCATAATTTAGAAATACTCCTGTACTAATAAAGATTACACTGTAATTATGAACTAATGGTTTACATGAACTAAAATCCAGCATCATAACAATGCACCTCTACTAGATAAGACAGGTTGTTGTTTTAATGTTATTTCAAATAAGCACAACAAAATATTGAGCTATATGTTTAAAACATTTTTATAAAGCCAGTAACACTCTGGTATGATGATTTACATAACACATGTGGGAGTGGTATTCTATCCTGAATGAGAACAAATACAATTTCTTTCAAGGCTGCAAATTTTTCCTAAAAATAATCCAGATCTCTAATATAGCTAAATTCATCACATCCACAGTATTTTTTTGCTGATGTCACTGTCACTGCAGTATTTCATTCATAGTTTCCAAAGTCTGATTAACAGAAGTCCATCAGTCATACAAAAACCAAATTCAGTTTCTTAGAGATGCACGGGCCTTGTCCAGTATTTCCTTCCTGATCTTTGGATAGTCTGGATGTGTTTTAAGGACCTGTCAAAAGACAATACAACCCAAAAGTTGGTAATCCCCCTCATCACTGAGCTTACACATTTTAAAACTAAAAGACAAGTTTGTGTAAGAATGCACAAATATTTAATTGTGGATAGAGACTACCACATATGCAAGTCAAAGCCAGCTCTATCAAAGACACTGCTTCAATTTCCACTGTCCTTTCACCTTGGTGCAAAAGATATGGGGGTCAAGGGCTAAAGCCTCTGGGTGGCTTGAAATGCATGAATTAGAAGGGATCTCTGGAGACATTTCTGAGGTTTTAAGTATACTCTCTCTTCAATGATGAACTGCCTTTCTGCCTTTATGTTTTCACTCCCTTAGGCTCTTTCTAAGCATATTCTACCTACTTCATCTTCTTCCCTTCAATTCCCTGTTCTCTCTTATATTTCCATTAATTTTGTCCTTCTTAATTATCTTTACTTCTCCAAAAAAGAGCAAATTTAATTTATTTTATTATTAATATGAATAATTATTAATTCATAATGTTCCCTCTGCTTCTTTAATAGCAGCCCTTCCTCTTACTCTGCATCTGCTCATGTTTGGACCATACAAAGATAATACCTTAAGTTACTTTCTAACCCTGTATTGTGATACTGGTATTTGATTTGATAAATTTTTTCAGCTATATTTCTGTATGGATTCACCAAGATGCAACCACATGTCCAAAAGAAGGTGGTGCCATTTGAATATCCCTTCACATGTGATGGTCAGTCACTTTTATCACTTCTTTATGGAGTTCCATGGAGCTCAAGACAGAGCAGATTATGAAGTGGATATTTAATTTAATCAAACTTATTAGATAGGACACCTTTCTGACATTAAGCTATGTATTTTAGAAGTTTAAACTCAACTGAAAAGAAGGGCCATTATGTCAAAGAATGCTGCTATAGGAGACAGAGTATTAAACACATATACAAATCCTACCTTATGGCAAACATCGATTGCATCAACATATCTCTTCCCTTTCAGGTAATTAAAAGCCAGCTTGTATCCTGTAATTAAAGGAGTGAGGGGAGAGGGGGGAGAGGAAAGGCAACAATTTCAGTTTCTGTATTGAGTACCAAAAATATCACATTTGAATTTATTTTGGGTCACCGTTTGTTTCTAAAGTTAGTATGGATTCTTCCAACCATTCTCTCATATAAGCCTGGTAATAATCAAAATTTCTACTGAAAGTCACTTCAAGTAGTAAATAGAAGTCCTTCACACACTGATAGCAATGTCTGAATCAAAAGGAGACATTATTCTGGAGAGCATGTGCTTCTACAGAGAATACATAATGGTTGCCTTCTTTCAATTACCATGGTATCCCACAGGGTTTCTCACTGTGGCCTGCAATACACTGTCCCTCTGTAAAGGTAATTCTATTATTAAAGGACAAAAGTTAAAAAAAAAAAGGATAACAAACTAGGGAATTAAAATGCTGTTCAGTTCCACTGTCAGCAGACCACTGATATAAAAAGTCACAGGGGATAGCTAAGTCGCATGGCAACATGCCAGGCTGACACTTTCAACCTAAGAGGTAAAGCTCAAGTACATCAGCCTGGACAGAGAGTAAGCCTGAGGAAAAAAAAACCCAAAACATTATAAGCATGCAATTTCCAAAATTTGAATTTTTGAATTTATTCTCACTGGCAAACAAGTACGAGGGATCTGATACCAGTTTGTATGGCTTTACTTGCCAGATGGAAATTTGTGCTGCTTTAACCATTTTTGTTCAATGCATGGCAATCCTCACAATGCTGTAATGTAACACTAGAAACAAGTGCACAAAGTACCTTCAGTCTCGTACTCTCTTTTGTATGCAAGATTATTTCAGTTTAATTTCACTAAGGAACTCTCCTATCTAGACATCAAAAGGTTTTGTAGTTTGTTGAATTACTACTCTCTAGAGGATTTCAAAATAAAAAATGGGAAATCTTGATCTATGTTCTGTACTAACTCAAGAAATCACAATTCTTTTCTATTAAAACTTCTTTCCAATGCATTTTATTTGATTAACAACTGTAATATTTTAGCAAGAACCACCATGGCTCAGTCTACAGGAAGAGGAACATCTAGTAAAAATTACTGCATCCAAACTCATAGATTTGGCAAGACTTTTCCATTTAATCTGACCTAAGTCAGATTTCTATCAGTCATTTTAATTTCTGTTTTGATAGAAGCCTTCCTCTGGACCCTCCTAATTGTTAGACTCACAGTACATATGGTAACATCCAGTTTTCATAATCCATCCATGTATGTGCATTTTCAGAGCTGTCTTATAAAAGCAGGAGCTAACCCACAAACATTTAGTCCCTTTTTAAAAACAGATCTATTTAAAGACATCTAAAAGAATTTATTTTTTAAATCCTCACTCATGTATGTAAAACCTGATCCATACAGATCATTTGAATTTTGAATCAAAAATGGAATAATCAAATCAATGACCTGCCACCATCATGTGTGTATATATACATATATAAAATTATTAAAGACTCTCTACTAAAAACAGTATATAGTAGATTACTATAAATACATTATTGAAGTTAATGCTGTACATACAGAGAAAATTGTTCACCAACAGCCAACTAAAACTGTTTCAGATCAAACCTTGTACTAAAACACTAAGCAGAAACTTCTGAAGTATCATAAAGCTGCTACCTTTGCCATGGGGGCTTTCCAAGTGACTGTTCACTACACCTTTAAACATTTGTGGGTTTTATGTGAGGAAAACCAGTGATACTTTAATTCTATGGAAAATTAAAAGCAGTCTTTCCAGTAACAGGTAGTTGTTTCATTGCTACCATAGTGCCCAAAATCATACTTTATATATACATGCCTACTGTTGGATTCGTCTGGTTTCCATATTTCCAGGCCATCTCATAATTTATTGCTGCATCCTTATATGCTTGTTCCTTTTCCATTATGTATCCCATGTATTCATAAGCCTTGCAGCATGACTGAAAAATATAAATATTCATTCAAAATTTTATTTAGGTAAGCTTGCATATGGTAATTCTGACAACTTAATTGCTAAAATATCCAAGTCCATACAACTGCAAACCACAAGTGACACTTGTCCTAACTTTGATGACACAATAGTCTTAATTTAAAGTATCTGTGTTACAAATGAGTTATATGGAATTATGCACTACTTTAGGTCGAGTACAGAACTCATCACAGAGGCCACTGCAAGGACTCCTACAAAAATAGATACCTCTCTCAGTTAATAATAACCTTACACAGCTGCATTTCAACTCTAGTGTTGTATCTTCCACAAATATTGTTTGGTGTTTTTTCTTAAGAAAGTATGTTCATAGCTTTGTTTTTGGAGATGGTTTAACATTATCATTTCCTTATTAAATGACACTAGGCTTTTATAAAATTTTCACTCAACTTATTTACTTAAATTGTATATATATGTCATTCAATACTGTTAAAAATAATCCTAAAAACTAATGAATCACGGTAACATGTTTTCTCAGTTTAATCAAGTCTTCCAAATTGGTGAATACCATGTAAAATATTGTCTTGTGAACTGGCAAGATATGTTAAGATGTAAACTATTCAACATCCATTTGTACAGCACAAATCTTGCTTACCAGCTTTGCATGCAAGTTGGAGAGAAGTCACTGTCTTTCCTGAGCTGTTTTGCAAGGAACAGCTATACACACTTTTAACCTGCTGTCCTCCTTGCTATAAGCAGAGCCTGTTTATCCAAGTCCCTCATGGCTCTCAAACTTTTTAGAAGAAAACAAATTACTTGGTAGGCTATGTTTTTACTCTTGGTAATATCTACAACAAAGCACCATTCATGGTATACCCCTGCTCAAGAGACCATCTGTTTCAAGGTAAGTCTTGTTTGGGGAGATGACTCGTGTTTATCCTCCTGCTGTAGGGATTTTGGAACTGAGCACATCCTGTTTTAAAGAGGCCTCTCTGCAGAAGTACCATAATACCACTATACCAAGAACTGTTGTAGCTGTCTCTCAAATTTAAATTTAGAAATAAAAAGTGTTCAAAAAACATCTCTCTCAGAAGTTGCAAAAATGTGACTGAATAATGAGCCTGACCTCCTGTACTAATGAGTTAATAAAAAATGTATAAAGCATCGTGTCCTTTTCTAAACCAAATCTGTGCTCTATAACAGTACCCTGAACCTGCAGCATGGTGTGTATGGAAGAGCAGCCTATTGGACTGCCTCACGTGAAGGAAAGTCAAGATAGAGAAACATGATCAGCTTTTTGGTGGTCAAAATGAAAAATAAACACAAGCTAAGATCTGTGCTTGTTCCCATAGCCAAAGCAGGGTATTGTGCACTTTGCCTGCTCAGGGGCCCTGAGGTAAAACAACACATTAGACCTTGTTCCCTGACAATCTACCAGACAGTATTGCCACAGAAAAAGATTAATACCAGCATTAAAAAAATAATCCTGCACTGTAGGAAGCTTATGAACATGAATGTTTAAAAACATAAGATATGAAGATATCATCTCACTAAATGGAGCAAGTCTCCAGAATTTATACAGCCACATCTTTCTTCATCAGTTTTGTGAGACTCAGTAAGGTGCATCTCTGACATTTCATAAACACTCCAAGCCTCTAGAGTCCCCCCAGCTAAAACTTGCCTAAGTTGCTACAGAACATGAACAAAAACCACTAAGCAGCATTCACAGGTTTGTTTACTACCCCACAGTGCAGTGAAGTTGCTGGTTTCCTTTCTTGTTTTGGTCTACTCCTCCTTAGTAAGTGAAATACTAGGCAACTGAACAAATAAATACATTTCTAAATTTAGGAAAACTAAACATTTCAATGAATTGAAATAGAAAAGTACTAAGGTTACTTTCAATGCAATTGACTTACCCTGTTATGACGAAGGCATCGTTTTAGAAGTTCACCTGCCATATCGTATTTTGCAGATTGAATATATATATCTGCCAGCAGAAGCCAACTCTTTTCAAACTCCTCTGCATCAATGGGATTCCAGCTCATTTTTGAAATCCGTTTTAACTGATTTCTGGCTCGTGGAGTCTGTTTCAAGATCATGTAGGCCGTGGCCATTCCCAAAAGTGCTGGTATATGATCCTTCTGCAGTAAATAGTATAGTGACTGCTTGGTGCTTTTTTATTTAGATTTTAATTTTTTTTTTAAGTAAGACTTTCATCAGGTGTCTGAAAACTAAACTAAAAGTTAAATTTCAGGAAATAAAGACAGAACATCTCATCTTACAGACATGTTTTCCACTAGTGCTACAATTATTTCTGTAATAATGATAACCACCAGGAACAAGAAATGCTAAAAAATCCACAGGTATTTCACCTCACAAGAAAAAAAATCTGATACCACTAAGAGCTATCTTTTTTATATACAAATACTTCAGATAAAATCTGGAGTCTCTTGAAGTTACAATAAAAGTGATATTTTTCACTTGTAGAAGTGCTTGTCAAACATCAGTGAAAGGGACTCTGACTCCTCTTATTAGATGTACAGCTCCTAAAAGTTTAATGTCTAAACTGCATGCATCCAAGCTATATATAAACAGGATTTTTTAAAGCCACCATTCTATGCAGGAGTCTCAAAAGCAAGCAGTAAGAACTCCTGTCACAAGTGCAATTTTTGACATCCTGTCTTCATTAGTAAAGGAGAAGAATGGGGCTCACATCTTGCAACTGCAACTGCCTTCTAAATGCAGAGTAGTTCTATCAACAGCTAACTGAAATGCTTCCTTCTCCTCAGTGTTCCTGACTCACTGTTGGTATTCTGCCTCCACTTCTCTTTCTAAGGTGCTGTAAATACATCTGTCATAGTGGGTTGAAAAAAAAATCCCACCAAAGGCTCCTCTTCCACATAAGAAGCTCATCCCCCTTCTCCCTCAACAGCCACACCTATCTGGATCAATAACCTCAGAATTCTGAAGAGATTAAAGCTGTGTTTTTTATAGAGGGAAGAATAAATAAACTGCAGCATTCTTCCTGGTGGAACTGTCACCATGTGAAAAACATGCCACATTCACAGGATCTCAGATCAATTCTGAGCAGGACTGGGAAACCACTACTGGAGGCAGAGGGAGGGACAGCTTGTTTGTGATTCTCAGAACTGCCTTACACATAAGATCAGCATCAGTATACTTGCCTCAGACAAGGTGCAGTTAGCACACAGTTGAAGAGTAGTAGTAACTTACATATTTTATGGCATTCTGATGGACTAAATCTGTCTATACTTGCTGAAATAAAATCTGTTGAAAGCTGCAGGTAACAGGAACATCCATTATTAATCCTAAAACTAGTAACTACAAACAGTTATAAAACATAGAAGATTTCTATCATCAGGATCAATTTTAAGGTGATGGATAATCTGTCCTGCAGTCTAAATTCTGTCAAATTGCCATGAAGCACTGTATAGATTTATGGTATAAGACATGCTGCTGGCAAGCCTAGGTATTACAAAACAAGCCCAGCAACAAAAATAGATTATTCACATTTCAGTAACTAGCAATATTAGCATTTTGTTAAACTTGCAATTCAACTGAAAACTTCTAAAATATATTGTTATTTCAGAAATTTTTTTCAAATTTTCCATAAACTATTCTTTGATAGGAAAATAATCCTTAGAGCAAACAGCACTAACACATGCCACTATTGCTGAATGTAAACTGCAAGACTAGTTAAAAAATGCAGTAAGTATGAAAGGGAAGAGTGAGGAAATGAGACATGTTACTAACCTCAGCCACAACTATTTCTGTGAAAGTGTTCAGTGCTTGTTCAACACTTGATTTTTGTTTGGTTGCCATGAGACAATAATTCTCCATGATTCGCAGTTGAATGTGACCCTGAATGGTTTGAGGCTTGAGCTCCTTCAGCAGGTTTCCTGCTGTTCTTACAGCCAACTGCACAGACTCCTGCTTCTCTGTTGAATTACTATTATCAGAAAGAAAATGTTCATAAAAGCTTAGTTTTTTAATACACACCAAATTAATTACAAGTTAGAACTGCTTCTGTGCTGAAGACATGTCATTTTGTAAAAACCTGGATCTGGTATATAGGCATTCTACATTGATTCTCTTCAACAACAGCAATTCCAACCTAACAAGCTGTTTGTAACACTGCAAGTGACCAGCATTCCAGAGAAAATCATCTACATCTTCTGCTTTAGACTCACTTATTACAGTATAGAATGGTCTCTCACAATAACACAGGATACTGAAAGCATTATATGATCTCAAAGTTCTAGCAATTTAAATTAAGGCCCATTGTCAAGGGGCAGCAGAAGGAGGAGATGACAGAATAACCCAAGCAATATTTATTTAATTCACCTACCCTATATCAGCATCAAGGTTTTCAAAGACTTCTCCACCCACAGTTTCATTATCTGGGTTCAAACAGATTTCAATCATGTTGTAGACTGCATTCTGTCCCCAGTCACTGTCCTTCCGAGCTTTATTAAAATGCCGCAGGGCATCGTTTGGTTCACCTGTGTACCTGCATGGATCATTAAAGTAATTAAAGCAAGGCAAGTAAAATTGCCTGTTCCAAATTCCACCCAAATCCCAAGAAACCCAAGCATTTAAAAGCAGATGACCCACTTGCACACTGATACTGCAAGGTTTGGACAGCATGCATACTATTGCAAGGAACTTGTTTTTGCATACTAAAAATAGTCTGACAGGTTCTAAAATTTGAAGATAAACAGTATTACTTCATTGAACCTGGAAGAACATCCTGAGATATTCAGAGAAACTGAGACCTTTCCTTAAATCCTGACACCTTAATTCATCAACACAGCACCTTTAAATGATAATGGATGACAAGAAAAGTAATTTAAATATATATTACATAGTCAAATAAATCTTATCTTAATTATAATTGCAAGTACCAAAGATACAGTCCTTTGCAGTAGTGAAATCCTGGTTCAAGCTTTGACCGGGAAGAATGTTTTTCAGCCATTAAAAGAAATCGTGGAACTTCTTCTAATTTCCCAGCTCTTCTTAACAGATCAATTAATCGAGAGAGGGTCGCATAGTTATCTAAATATACAAATAATTAGGACACTGTAATTCTATTTATTTGCTATATGAATAAATTAAGAAATGAAGAGTCTGGCTTACTTTTTTCACATATAAAAATTATATATGATTTAATACATAAGGCATATTACATAGTAACCTCACGTACAAGAATGAAGATGTCAAGTGATACTTGCAATATCTTTATACAGGTTTTTATAGAAGTGCAATTGTACTTCACTTTCAAAAGCACTCAAAAAACCCCCATTTGACTCCTATGACTTCTTTCAAAGTCCACTAGAAAGCCTCACATTCATTATAGTAAAATTTTAATAGATTATAGTAGCTTTCTGTCTGGTCCCAACTTGAAAATTGCTAAAATAAACTTACTGCTGTCCAAGACAAGTTTCCTTTAGTCCTCAAAATAATATTACCTTTGTGTTCATGCACTTGACATTTTTAATACAAAAGAAAGTACTTTATAGTGAATAAGTAAACAACATCCTATATGTATCTGGCTTAAAGTAAACTATGCACATTACATTGCAGCAAAGTAAATTACAGTATCTACAAGAAATCATTTTTCTCATATTCCTCTCTTCTTATGTTTGTTTCCCCTTATCTTTATGTTTTTATATATGGTAATGGTCTTTGGCTTTAGTATCTTTATTTTTATTATTTATATATTTACATTATAAATAACACATTTCTTTTTAATCAATCAAAGAATTTTTGAGCTATTTATTCATCTCTTTTGTTAGAACTATGTACCAGAACAAATTAAAAGTATCACTGCTAAATATTCACCTGGCTTGCGTTCCAGGAGCTGCTGGAAATGAAAAACAGCCTGTTCATAATCTTGCTTCCTGAACATGAGATCAGCCATCATCTACAGTATTGAATAATTTAGAGAAAACAAAACAAGATATTAAAAACTGTGAAAACAAAAAGCACTCATTATAAATAATGAAATAAATAATGAACTCTGGTTATGCAAAGTGGAGAGCTGAAACAACAGCTTTAAAGTGCTGCAGGAGCTGCAGAAGTAATTTCAGTTGGACTTTTTATTAGTCTCTGGAAAACAAATGCAATATATAACACACACAGGTAATAGTGAACACCTTTTCACATAAGGTGAAAATTAAAAGGTAATTAAGTAGTCTGCCATATCTTTCAAATATGTGGGGTTTTACCATTGCATAGTTTTACTCCTAATTTTATTTCCAATAACTGAAGATTGAGCACATGGAAAAGGAAAGTTAGTTTAAAGTCAGGGAAAAAGAAAGATGACAGCTCATGTCAGCAGGGAAGGTAAAATGAGTTATTTCATTTCAGTTTCTCTCCACTGATAGTTAGCTAATATAAAGTGGATTTAATAACTTATTTCAAGAGTGCTATTACTTCTGATCATGCAGCATTCTAGAATAAATTTCAGGTGTGAGACTGCTATGAAAAAATAAATTATTCCCATCTTAGAATAATTTTGCTCGTAGTGTGTTGCGTCAAAAGTTGCTCAGTCCACTGAGCTGTCTTTTAGGCCAAGAAGTATATAAGTCCTGGACAAGAACCTGCAGCTGTGATTAAAACTTGTTAAGTAGGAATATGATTAACTAAGGTTGAATGAGGCTGTAAAAGTACCTTTAGTACATAGTTCTTTTCTTCTAATACTTTTTTAAAAATACTTGTTTTAATATAATTGTGCTGGAAAAATGGCTTCTTCCTTGAGCATTAGACAATTACCAATAGAACATGCATTGAGCCATACTTCAGTCAATCTTACTACTACTGCTTTTTCCTCTGTTTCTAAAGATACATTTTCTACTGAGATAGAATGACAGCTATGATTGTTAGAAACTCCATATTAAACATCAACTGTCATAAACAGAAAAACATTTTGCTGCCATGGATTTTTCACAAGTTTTTTGAAATCACAAGCTGTAGGCTTTCTTAAAAGTAGTGCTTTATGAATATATCATATTGCAGGCACACAAACTTCAAAACCCCTTGATGCAGCATTAGTATAAAGCACATACCATTGTTGCTGCTTCATTGTCTTGGTCGTTCTTCAGCAGTAAGGAACACTGATGTTGACAGGCGTCGGTATCGTCTTGTGCAAGATATAAACGTGCAAGTTCCAACATGGCCTGTATATTAAAATATTTAACTGCATGTAATTCAAAGATGAAGAAAGTTGGTTCAGTTCTGAGTATCAACCTGATATTATAGGGCTTCAGGGAAAAATTCTATGTCTACTAAAGAGAGAGCCTTCTCTGTTGTTCCCTGGGGGCTCTCGGTCAATTTATGTAATCCATTTTTATTCCCTCACCTTTTAAAACAGACAAAACTTTTCTTCTTCTGAGGGATATTCTGAAGGTACTTTGAAATCAGGGCTGCTCAGATAGCATTGCTCTGAAGACACCAGTATTTTGGTATGAATAATGTTCTTGGAAAAATATAAGTGAAACTAATTTTAAATGTATTGAAAAAAAACCAAATACCTCACTAACATTCACCAATTAATTCTGGAGTACAAGTAAGTTTCACAAGAAACTCTTTTCTTATTTGCATTTCCAAACTACCACATTAAGACTCTGTGTGAATCCATTTCTGAGAAGCCACCACAGAGTAAATATTGACAAACTGAAATATACACCAGCATACATTCTTCAAGCTGAAGTCCTACCGTAGGCCATTCTGAATAAAATGCCACAGAGAAGTTTATAAACACGAGTTACCACAGATTTAATCAAGTTTCTATTGAAGCAAATAGAAGGTAAACTTATCACAAAGCAAAATTAGCCATAGATAAACCAGTAAGCAATGTGGCTCCTGCTGAATTTTAAATTGTGCTTTCATTTTGTTTCCAAAAGGGAGGCATTTATAATTGCATCATAATTCTTTTGCCAGTTACACTTGTGAAAGGCACTTCTGAATCAGAACAGTGTTTTGAACGTCCTGTTCACGACACGCAGGCTTCTAGCACAGGTTTTAACACCTGTTTTTCTTCCTGCTTCCTGTTCTGTTCATACTCAAACATCCACCATGTAATTCTGACACACAAAGGCAGGTGGATAAGCACTGATACAGAGAATGCCAGTGTGTAAGGACTTTAACTATGAAAGCTTTCTTTAAACTGCTGTTCTTATGTGCACAACTCGGTGGAACACCAAAAAGCAGTCTTGGAGTCAAGGAATACTTCCTGCAGGAAGAGAGAAAAGCCAGCTAAATTGGAGTTCTACACTAGATTCTAGTGAGTGGGAGTGGTCTCTAAATTTTCAACTGCAACACAAACAATGATACTGTGAAATGATGTGCATGATGCAATCCGTGATCCGCTTCAAGTCTCCATCTGGAAGCTGCATTGCCTCTTACCTGACCAGGGAAACAAAGGGAGGGCTCTACCTACCAGATTTAACCAGGCAAAACCAAACAACACAACCCTCCTATGACATGGACAGCAATCTCTTCACATTTACCTGACAAAATCATTTATTGCAGTATTTCAATTCATTTTGGGTTACTTTGGCTAAAATACAGGAGATTTTGTTCTGATAAAACAAGGTGCAGATAGCTGCAAAGGAATTTCTATTGTTTCCAAACACAATTTTAAGGAAAGTAAGCACTGAAGGCACCAAGAAGCAGGTGGATTTCTAACAGCTCAAAATTTTATTTTGTAATCTAAAAGAAGCTAATTCTAATCTTGTACTAGAGATGTTTTTAAAAATGAAGAGAAGAAAACAAGTTCAAATCTACTGAAACTATACAAATAGAGATAACTCCTTTATACTAGTTGTGTGTAACAAAATGTTTTGCTTTCATTACTCAACAAGTAGGCAACATGTTATTAATCAGAAATTCAGAATTTTATTTTCTAAGATGGCACTGTATTCTGTGCTGCTAGCAAAGTAGGATTAAAGCAAAAATCTTCAGTAATATCTAACAGATGTTTAGTACAAATGTCTACATCTTGTAACAATGGGAATCTCTCAAAAGTATGATTTTAGCAGGAATGGGTGGGAAATAATGGTATTTCAGTGCTGGTATGGAAGACAAAGCAAGGCTCTGATACTGATACAAAAGCCACAGCTGTACCTGTACCATGGCAGGCAGTCTCCTTGCTCTTAGTGGTAGAATGGGGAAGTCACCATTTTCAGGATGTTTTTATTCCCTTCCCAAATTATTTTTCTTTTCTGTATCATTCCTACAGATGCCTTGAGAAAAGCCTGTCTCAAATATGCTGAAGTTGTAGCTTTAGGAAGGACTTAGATTCTTGGAACCACGAGTTCAAATATTAAAACTAAGTGATATATTTAGCAGCTTGTGCATGTGACAACTGTTCAATTAACAAGCATCAAAATAAGAAGTCTTCACATACACCTAAGTCTATAACATCATTATAATAAAAAAATCATGGCAAATGAACAAAAATTGTATTTACTGATTTTTAATATAGAAAAAAAAATCACTAAAGATGACACTGTTTTTGTGCTCATCATAATTATAAATTTCTTAGACTTTTGCTTCTCCCTCTCTTATCTCCAAAGCCCAGGGTTGTGAAACAATAAGAAGGAAAGGAGGATAAAAATAAATCCAAATTAACCTGTTTGCATCAAGCTGTGGGAAAAAGAGAAGAGAGAAGTAGTAAAATAATCCTGCTCAAGAAAAATAACATTCTGTGACTAAAATCAGAACCCTACCAAGTCCAGATAAAAGTCTAAAACTGTTAAAGTAGACACAGGAAAGACAGAAATTGTCTGTGCTGACCAAAATCACCAGGAGTTCATTTCAGAGGACAAGCACCAAGCAAGATTGAAACAATTTCTGTCATTACTGGTACCTGAAGACAGGCTCACTGTAAGTGCATGCAGACACCACATGGGTCAAGAGTTCATATAAGAGACAGAAATTAGCAGTACATGCAACTATCCTATCATGATAAGCAATGAAGGGGAGAAAGTTCAAGTTTCTATGTATATCAGGAAGCAGAAATAATTGCAAATTATTCTGTTCTGTGAATAACTGGAAAAATGTTTTGCTGGATCTAAAAACTGAATGGAAACACAATGCAAAATACTCAGAGGGAGAACTGACCTTGTTATTGGTTTCACAGTGAACAAGGGCTTCTTTGTAAAATTTAATTGCTTTTTCATAGTTTCTCTGGGCTGTTGAATGTTTTGCAATCTCAGCACAAATCTCAGCTGCTAACTGTTTCTGTGCAGGAACTGCATCCAGCTGTTCCACTTGAGCCCGTTTAAGCACTCTGCCTTGTAGCTCCCGAGCCTGGTGTGGGGAAAGCAGTAAGCAGTCAAAAACTGTCAAAGGAATTAATTTCATTTCTCTGCTATAAAATAGTGAACTTGGGTTTTTTTAAGAGAAGGAAGCAATATACTATTTGGCTTCTTACACTCCTACTATTTTGCATAGCAGGGAGTAAGAACTAAAACACAAAATAATATCTGTGGAGAATTTCTAGCATCTCTGAAAACCAAGTGAAGAAACCTGTTTAAGATGCAGTAACATGACCAAGCAGCTAGTCCTGCTGAAATCAAAATGCAGGTGTTTTTGTGTAAATGAATGTGGCATTAAAAGGAAAAGAAACAGGAAAATATTTCTAAGAGTATGGGTACAAGGAAGGACAGTTTTGAGGGCAGCAAAAAAAACCAACAAAAAATACCCAAAAGGACAGAGAAAGTTTTTTGAAATGTGATACAGTGAGAAACCTGAAATAACTGAAGAAGTAAAGAAAGAGTAAGAGAAGGAGAATGCTTAGGGGGAATTTTACTAAAGGAGAATTGGGGAAAAAAAAAGTCAACTTTGAGAAAGAAAAAAGTACATTATAAGGAAAAAAGAAGTAAGAATTTAACAAAGATAAATCCTACTGATATTAGTATTTAAACTCTTACATACCATTACTTTTCTAGCCAATCTGCAGACTTCTCTTGCTAATCAGAAGATGCTAACAAGGCTTTACCATTTTTGTTACCTTCACTTTCACAGAGTGCTGGTATAATGGAACAGAATGTACTGACCACACCTCTTGCTAAACCCTTTTCATTGAGAAAGCATTTTTTTCAGGGATTAAACCTCTAGCTTCCAACTTTATTCTTTCAACCTCAGTCTGAGGGATAATACTGAACTGCAGAATGAAGTCTTATTATTGCTATTTAATACTAATAGTGCTGTTTAGCAGTACAACAAAAAAACAGGTAGCCATTGAGAGCTGTTCCATTTTGCTTTATGCATGGTTTTCATGCTGAGCTAAAGATATGTCATCTAGCTGCCCTTGTAGCCAATTTCATTTTCACCTGATATGCCAAAACTGTGCTCCACACACAAATGAAGGCAAAGTAAGACTGCAGGCTTGCAGTAAAAGCCTGCATTCTGATCTAAAATTCAGGTAACACTGCTTGCAAAAAGCTTAGATTGTGTAATACCTTATATACTTTAAATTTCACAGCAGTCACTGGTGCTTATCCCCAGCATACACTCATTGTCCATATTCACATAAATATTATGGATAGAATATGGGATGAAAGCAAAACCAGGGATAAACACGAGGACACTGCGAGTTTTCACAGGTATTTTTGGTTTTCCTCTTTACCTGTTGTAATGAAACAATAGCTCTGTCAACCTTCTCCATTTTGCTGTAAATTTTTGCCAGAAGTACGTGGTAACGTACATCTTCCATCAGAGAAGATAATTCATTAACTGTAAGAATGAGATTAAAGAAACATTATTCTTGAAGGAACTGATCCCAGTAAAGTCAAAGAAAGAAGCTCATCAGTCCAGGCAAGAGCTTACAGGAAATATTCACAGCTCCATCTTACTTATTTAGAACTGAGATCTGACTTGGTGTGTTGCTGGTGGGCAGAGTATGTTGGTAGTGAGCAGAGTAAACATTACAGACTACAAACAAAGTGAGATTTAAGGCCAAAGACATTGAAAGATGCAAAGGGAATAAAAAAATTATGACTGTCTGGTCTATTTGCATTTTCAAAAACATGAGAGAAAATATTTTGATGTAAGCAGACAGGAAATAAAGCCATTCCTGACATTTCTTGTCTAAATCTTCCTCAAAGTCAATGAAAAATGTGCAAATTGATATAATGTGCTACTCTACATGCAAAAAGCATGAGACTGTTTTGATGAAATTTCAAGCCAGACCTCAAACTACATTTGTTTTGCTAGAGTCTGAAACAGACATGAATACAAAGTTATTTTAACTAAATATTTCAGTGTCTACTTAAAAAGCAGCAGGCTGCTTTTGAATAATGGTTAACAAAAATATGCATAAATTAGTATTTGAAGAATACAAGTCTTCCCTGGTTTAAGTTAATTTTAATCTGTTGACAAAGTAGTATCTTGAGCACAGTTACACATTAACATACAGAAGCAACCAAAAATTTTGTTTTATTTTTATTAAAATTAAGAAGTATTTAGAGCTACATCCTATCATTAAACTGGTCTTCAAGGTGCTGTAATTGTAACATGCTATTCTAAATCAGAGATTAGACTGTATAGCTTAGACCATGTAACACCATTCCCTTCAGTACATTTATTATAATTCATTTTTTTTCCACAAAGTATATTTTAGCATTTCCATAAAAAAATATTAAATCCTTCAATAATTTTCCCAACCAGCCAAAATAAACATTTTTCATGTAGAAAATGTATGTGTATAACAAGACATTAAAAAAAGACTTATTGCTTCATTTTAAGACAAAAGAGAAGATTTTAAAGTAAATGGGGCAAACTGTATTTACTGCTAATTATTTTAGCAGTAGAAAAATCAAGCTGTCCTGAGCATGACTATTAAATTATCCAGATCCTCAAAAGGCTTAACTAAGACAGGAATACAATGTTACATGTACAATGGAAAACCAACATGCCCCTGCAAAGCATGCAAGTGATACAGTGACATAAGAAAAACTTACAGAATGGACTACTAATAATACTGCTCATCTATTCAGACAGCCACAAAGGTTAACAAATGTAATTAAACCACTGCAAAAAAGTGCACATGAACTAGTTAACTCCTTAGAGTCATGCAGAAAACACAAATAATAGTTTGTTTTCCTGTGAAATAATAATAGTCCTACCAGGCTCATGATCTAAAGCTTGCTGAAGTACATTTTCTGCCTGTTCATATTGCTTCAGTTTCATTAAAAGCTCAGCCAAATCATAGCAAAGGAAGTTCTGTTGACCATTTCTCACTGCAGCCTCATAGTAACCAATTGCCTTGAAGAAAGAAGTAAAAATTGGTGTATAATTTAAAGACAAATCTTCAATACAACATCCTTGTTACTTAGGTATTTAATGACGTGTTGCTTAGAATTTTCTTTACTTTTTTTCAGTACAGAAGTAATAAAACATGGTTTAGTGCAGGCTCAAACCCACTGCAAATCACCAGAATCAAAATTCAACAGATTTGAATCCATCAATGCGTGGATCAACCAACTGTGCCTTTGGCCAGATGATCTGAAGGGAATCTACAAACTTACTTTCAGGATAAAATGTCTGTTTTAGCACTCTGAAATATAATACTTTTACCCAACCTGTCAAGCAAGCCCAGATGTTGACATGGTACTCAACTAACCTAATAAAGTACTTATAGAATACCTTTGAGTAGTTATGTGTTTTGACTAGGGCTTTTCCAATTTTACTTGCTAAAGATGGATCTTTTGGACTTTTCTTCAAGGCCATCTCATAGACTTCTATGGCTTCATCAGGCTACAACAATAAAATAAAGACACATGTAAGTCAAGGATCAAGATAAAAAAATGTATGAAGAAAAAAAAATCTAGTAACAACTCCTGGAATGGCTGCCAAGCACTACTGATTCATAAGCTACAATACTTCTGAGAGAAGAATGGTTACTATAAATCTGGAGAAAGTACAAAGCCCATGTAAATTAACATTTTCATGCTAAAACAAAATATGGAGAGAAGCCGGCAAACAAATGAGTTTGAATAAACCTCATTATTTTTGCACTGCAATTTCTCTACTACTCTCTTCACTAGTTAACAAAGAAGCAGATGTATTACTGCTGCATTTGTTTTTCTCCTCTAGCCACGTTACAGCAGATCAAAAAAATTCCACTTTGTGTGATAATTTTTTATTAAGAAGAAAACTACATGCAAACATTATTATGAAATCAACCATAAGTCATTTACAGATCTCCAAACTAATAATCTAAACTATCAGTTGCATGTCCTAACTCAATCTATTTTTTTAACATACGAATTTAAACATGCAGCCATCAAATTCCTATGCTCACTTGAATACACTGTCTTCTGCCAATACCAAATAGCATTCCAGTTCATCAAGAAAGTGAAGGATGCAAACAATGTATAGGAACTATATAATTAAAAAATTTACGTAAAGCCATTAGCATGAGAACTAAATTCTAAGTTTCAGAATATTTCTAACATCTCCAGCTTCTTTGTGGTTTTAATTTAGCTCTCACTCTAGATATGTTAGTCTTATGAAGCAGTGTTCTTCTAGAAAACATTCCCTCCTTGACTTTCACCAAGTAGGCTTTTAGAAGAAATGTATTTTTAACATTTTTTAATTTAAACAGTTACACTGTAGTCAGTATTTTTTACTGTTTTACATCCTAAAGCAGTTTCTGTTTGACAAACACCAATCAATAAGAGCCAGCATGCCACAGTGTTTCAACTAGACAACGTCAACGAAAACCTCAAATATTCCATTCCTCTCCAGCAAGCACTTACCTCTTGAATATTCATGTATGCATCACCAAGAAGAAGAAAAGTATGAGCACTTGGCAGTTTTTCTACCAGGTCACTGGAAACAGGAGACAAAACCTTGCTCAGTATTTAATATGTCAATACAGGTATCTAAACATGAGAAGGGCACAATAATTTTATCCTCTGCCTATTTTAGTTTTTTTTTTCTGAAAATAAACAAAAACCCCCCTGAAATATCTTTTCAAAATAACACTTCTAATTCTCGTTTTAAAAGGTACCACATTTACTCAAATGAATTCATGTCAGTAAATATCTCTCATTTATTGCAGTAGAAGGAAAAAATGAGTTCACCACGCAATCAGTAAACATCTAGGAAACTATGCACACCACAAACTTTTACCTATAGCAGGCAGCATATAACTTCTTATCTTTCCTATACTGAAGATAAATATCTGCCATTTTTTCTTTAGCTTGTACAAAGTAAGGCTGTTCAGGTGTAATATTTCGGAGCATAGTCAAGGCATGTTCCACATCTCCCTGAGCAATTGCCAGATCTGCATTTGCAATCACAACTCTTAGTTCCTCAGGAGTTCCAGAAAATTCATTAATGGCATCTTGGATGACTATAGCAGCTTCATGCTGTAAATAATAAAACCAATAGAATTAATTTAGTTCCTGTTGTTGAACAGCCAAAAATAAAGACTTTAGAAGCATTTATGGGCATTATGCAAAGAACCAAAAAACCACCAAAATCCCAAACCATAGTATCCAAGCATGGATACACTTGTTTTGCTATACTGGTTTTGATTTTTTAAATAAAACTCCTGTGATGTGGAGTACTACAAAAAGTTTTAGTAGAGAAAATTACATTTATGTTGCATATATACAAGTACACACTAAAACTTCAGCTAGAGTATGTCTTTAGCACCTTGTTCTACCAGGTGCTACTTTAAGCAGGCTGGCCTCCAAACCACAGACACAGCTCATAAGAGGGATGCTGCTACACACAGATAAGGACATTACCCAAAACTCCTGCTAATAGCATTTTTACAATGAAACAGGGATCTACATCCCGGCAAATGAACATCAACTCTATGAAACGGTTTTTGTAGTCTCAAAATTGAGCACCTGCAAGCAGTTTGGGTTTTTTCCCCCTGTACAATTTAAGGTACTTTAGTTCTCAAATCAGGTAATCACATGCTGGAAATTTTACTAAGCAAATCCTCTTGGTAAAAGAAGGGATGGTTTTCTATTCTGAGCTACTAGAAATGGGAATGGGAAGAGGGAATTGTTTTCAGGTGTGTTTTGTATTTTGCCATCTTACCGGTTCTCCATTCAAACGATGAGCTTCTACCAACTCTAGGAACACAGACACACGATCACCTGCATCAATTTCAATACTTTTTCCTTTTGTTTTTGAGGAAGCTGTAGGTTTTCTCATTCCAGGCAAATTCCTTGCCATCTGTAAGGTTTTAATAGCTTCTGATATTTCTCCTGCCTTCTTTTGGGTTTGGGCCTTAATTAAGTGATACACAGGATGTTCTCTCACCTAAAAAAATATAAAAGAGAAAGAGTTTCCAAATTTTACTTGATGTAACCAAACCCCTTGTGAGATTTTTTTTTAAATATTGACTTTGGTTTCTTTTTTCCTCCAAACATACAGAAATTAAATTTCAGAAACTTACTCATGAAAATACTGGAATTGTCAGCGTATGCAAATTAGTAATTTAGTAAGTTTTTAATTACAAAGAAAAACTATTACATGGGATGAGACTTTGGGATAGAACATCATTAATTGCTGCTTTATTTTAAAGTAGACTGAATTTTAAGGTATTCTGAGTGTCTCCCACACTGCTGCATGCACACTTCACCAGGCTACTAATTAAAGGAAGTATACAATCATTATTTAGCACAAATCCTGCATGCCATTCTTCACCTTCCTAAAACATGCTTCACATGAAACAAGAAGTCTATAAGGGAAATATAGGCCTGTGAAACAACAAGGACCTCAATTAGGTACCTAATTAGATACTAATCTCCAGCTTTCTTCTATCACTTGGAGGAAGAAAGCAAGATGGCACATGCTTGCAAAGAAATGGTAGTTTTCAGCTAAGTGCTTTCAAGACACTTGGGCACAACTCAGACCTAGGGAGTGGTGTGTACAGTGTTCCCAACTCTCTGCTAACCCTACATAAAGTTCCACTGATGTCAAATCAAAATCTCATACTGCAATGTGTAAGACCCATGAAGTGTAACTTGTGAGGTGTTAGTTTTGTCCTCATGGTCATTTCTTTGATAAATATTCAGATACCACATTCATATAAACATTTAGATATTAAATTTGTAGTGGAATAGTTATAAAAAGTTCAGTTGAAAATTATTATATACAAAAATATTCAACTTCAGATGAATGCATAAAATTATTTCATTCTTTAGTTCAACTCACCTCAAAATTATAGCTTAGACAAAGTTCCAAGGACTGAGAACATAGTTTGATATTGTTTTGAGCCAAATACACCTGGGCCATCAGTAAGTGTGCATCTGCATAAGAAGGGTTCCTTTCAAGACAGTAATGTAGATTACTATGGGCTGCTTCAATATCCCCTAGGAAGTGGGGAAAGGAAGGGAAAGTGAAAAAGCAGCTGATATGAAATGCAGAGGTTATATACAGAGCATTTTTATTCACCAATTTTTTTAAAATAAATGTCAACACCTAGTGAATAAACTCATATACAAAGTATTATAAGGTTATGACATGAAATCAAAAGCAGGTTAAATGTATGGTATTTTCCCATTGCTCCATCTGTAAATAATTCAATAAATTATAGATAAAACATTGAAAATTTGTTGGGAAACAATAGATTAAAAATGCTATATATGTCTGTACAATTAATATGCTCTCATATAAAGGACAAAAAAGTGAAGGGCAAATGTTCTTCACTTAGCTGTAACATAGTAGTCTGCAGTGAAAGAAATTAATTATTATTTACAAGTGTGAAATTGATTTTTTTATATTAAATAAACTAAAGAGGCAGTTAACTAACCATTCATATAACTATTACCTGACAAGTACTTCACTTTTGCAATTAAAAAGATAGCTTGTTGAAGACCAGGCACAGTTTTTACAACAGTTTCAAGAACTGAAGCACAGTGCTTGAGAAGTGGTGAAGGAGACTGCCCAGGACTTGCAGGCTAGGAGCAAAAAACAAGTAAGTAATACAAAAAGACCCCCAAAAAACTAACAAAAACCAACATTTGAGTTGACAGGTTTTAGATTTAGATTTTATTTTAAGTTTGAGCTTCACTTTAAACTCAAATGAGCATTAGCAAAGCCTTGTCACTTCCTTCAGTCCAAGTAGCTGTTTTGAAGAATTATAAAAAACTGTTTGAAATTTAAGGGGGCAACTTCTTGATATCAGCAGGAACACAACACAGTCTCAGAGACTTCAAGGATCATAAAACACTTTAGACCTGACATAAGGAGAAGAGTCAGTCCATAAACATTTGGTGACACACTCTGAATTACCAGGCAAACTCATCCAACACAGCAGTACCATGAATTACATTTCAAGAAAGCTGAAGTTGGAATGAATGATGGGAAGGTTGGGAAGAAAAGGTTCTGGTCCTGTCATGCCTACCCTCATCCCATACCACGGAACATATCCATACTGCTAGCAACAAACTCAAAATAGCAGCTGAAAAATAGTAACTTTCATGTAAACTGCAAGTACAACACACCACATTTTGGTAGCTCTTCATCAGAAACATTATTCATTTCCCTCTATTACCTAGTTGCTAACTGATTTATACATTAAAAAAGGAAAAGGCAATCTAAACATCATTCTGTTCACAAACATTATTTCCACAGGATCCATGTCCTGGAGAAGCAGTGATCTCCAAAACCAAAATGGAAGCCTCCACCATCCAACTAACTCCTCACTTCAAACACCACGTGGTCCTTTATGCAATAAAGAGATAAAAGAAACTTCAGCAAAAACCTAGCTTTTCTTCTAAAAATCTTTCTATGGACAATCCAGGAAAGCAGTTTTAATTCCAAATTAAAACCCATCATTGCTGTTCAGTACTTCTGGAATGTATCCCAGGGAAGTCTTCAGGTGAGAGCACTGCCTCATAGAATGACACTTCTTACATCTCCATCTGTGATGTGAAAATGTCACTGCTACTGATGTTTTAGACTTGTAAACATTATCACTTTCCTACAGATGGTGAAGCAGTTCATAATAATGGAAAGCTACTTGTTTTCCTGTTAAGATTTTAAAACTCTACATAAACACATTCATGGAAAGGTTCTATAAATAGGCTAGAAATAATGACAGGATAACAGAAGTCAGCTCCCAGCTATTTCAGAAGAATAATCTATTTAAGGAAGACACTATTTAAAGAAACTTTAAATGTGTTTCTTCTGCTTTAAAGATGTCAGGTCCCCATTCAATTTAAGTTCTACATGCCTTTGTTGCCAAAACTAGAGCACTCAAATTCAGCCACAAGAAATTAAGCCACGTATGTAAGTGAGATTTTTCACTGGAATTAACACTGATATAAAAAGGCAGTATTCCACTGATTTGTACCAACACATAAAAGAACTTATGTATATTGAAAAGATATCCCAAGCCAAGAAAAATATTTCATGAATAGGGTGGTCAGTGTGAACATCCCAGTTTCATAATGAGATAGCTCTGTTCAGTGGATCATTACAGTTTC
Source organism: Notiomystis cincta (assembly GCA_013398075.1). NCBI lineage: Eukaryota > Metazoa > Chordata > Aves > Passeriformes > Notiomystidae > Notiomystis > Notiomystis cincta. Next base: position 144,614 of record VZRX01013220.1, on the reverse strand, counting down.
CTAAGAGACACGAAGACAGTACAACTACAGACACAGAGTACATTGAATAAATATTCCAAGTTTTCTCAGGTGTCATTACTGCCACTTGCTCATATCACAAAAGATGTATTTTTATCATTACTTTGACTAAACAGTGGTGTAATATCTCAAAACATTTTAAGAGGGGAAATTCTCTATTTTTTTGCTTCATGATTAACTGTTCTCAATGTGAAAAATTCCCATTCTCAGACAGATGCGATCTACAGCTGCTTACCTGTGCTGGGCAAAAATTAAGATACTCTTTAATTATTTCTAGCAAGAAATCAGGGTTCAGTTTTTCAAAATATTCCACACCAAGAGGAAATCCATGCAAAGATGAAAAGTGAGTATCCAGAACATCATTCAATAAAGCAAAAACTTCTTCTTGTCTCCTATGTTTTTTCATAGCTAGGACTGCACGCAGGAAAGATAATTCCTACAGAAAAGAAAAAACAAACACAAACCTCCAAACATTCTGCATATTCCAGATACATACACCAATACTATATAATTAATGCTAGCCACTTCTTTATATTTAGGGATACTCTAAGACATTTAGTATGTTGTGAAGGACACTTGATGACTATCCTACCAATTAATTCCTTTAATTTGTGCAAGAACCTTTACATTTGTCTGATCAAAAAATCCTGAAAATCATTAATATTTTTCCCTCCCTGACATTTCAAACTTACCTTCAGAGAAAAAACACAGCTAGAAAGTGATGATGTTTTTGCTCTGCAAGCAAACAGCCTTGTGTTGCAAAGTTAAGCAATATGTTAACTTAAATAGGAAGAAAAACAAACTTTGACTTATAAGTACTCCATTAAGAATGCTCTACTCAAGTGAAATATAGAACATGTAATAGTTAGAAGGCCACAGTTCAGATTGTAATCAAAGTATCTAAGTGAAGAAAGATGTCTCCTACCCCAGATTTCCCAATAGACTGTTGAATTTCATTAAGGAACTCCAACTGCTGCTCTGCATCTTCTAATTGCCCTTGTATTAGCTGACAACGGATAATTCCTGTTAACACACAGAAAGACTTTATTGCCAATTCATTTTCCTAGGCAAGCACATCCTTTATTTTCCAGAATCAACTTCTACTCTCCTCAACCTCTTCATAAAGCAGTGACATGAAAAGAAAGAATGGATCAAGACTTATGGCAATGCAAATTTTACATACTCAGGAAAACTTAGAGTAGATGATACATGATTGATACATTAATGAGCCACAAAGCAGTTTGAAATGGTAGATCTCCAACTGGTTCTAGACTAACCAGAAACACCATGAAGTCTGGCTTCTGAAGTCAGAAAAAGTACAAGAAGGAAGAAGACCTCAAGCACACACAGGATGGCAGGAATCCTTCCATCTTAAGTTTCAACACTGTTTAAGGCCATGGCATAGTTAAGGAGAAAAAAAAATACAGGGAAAAATCTGTCAAGCAAACATGATGTATTTACACTCCATTTTCTTGACAAAAATGAGACTTACTATAAAGTGGGGTTCTTTTGGAATGTAATACATACATCTAAAGTATGATGTTTTGACTTGATTATGGTTTTAAATCTAATTTGGACAAAATGAAGACATGGACAGCTTGTTCTATCAAACCCTTGATTTTCTTACTTTTGTAGTGCCTAAGATTTCTCTAGTTCTTAGGCACTACAGAAATAAAATTAAACATATTAATAAGTAAAATTAAGCAAAATGTCTGTTACTACTATTACTTTGAGAGCTCTAACTTATAAGAGAAAAGATTCATTTTTCAAAAAGGAAGACCAAAAGACATATCCAGTAAGGAGACATTGCTGCTACAAGAAAGAAAGCACATCACAAATCTGAAAATACAACCCAATACTCCTGTTTAAATAGGTCTAGATTTTCCTACTACCAGTAATAGGAAAATTTGATGAAAAAACCATTGTTCAGTAAAAATCAAAAGGAAGTGTAAGACCTTACCAGTTAGTGCAGAAACACTTGTTTCATCAAGTGTCATAGCAGTCTTGTACCATTTTAGAGCTTCTTTCACTTTCCCTTGTAAAATCATTTGGTAGCCAAGTTCAGTAGCAAATTCTGCATTGTCAGATGCCAAATCAAATGCTCTTTCAACTAAGGTTTGTGTATGTTGAAGGATGAGCTGGTTCCGGCCACACTAATGGTAAGAGCAATCTTTAAGCCTTAGTTTTTGGATTCCATTAGACAAACACATTGAATTTAGCCAGATCAGTTGAGACAACAACTCATGTAAGAATAAATTAGTCTGTAGTAATTCTATAAAAACTGTGACATTAAAGTGGGATGGATTCAAACAGAAATATACAATACGATGCAATAAGGAAAAGTTGCTTTGAATGCTTCCTTACAGCAATTTTTGATGAATTCAGGTATTAAAGAAACCCTCACTTTCAAGGTTATGTGATTAACCTTGTCAGTTTTGTACAACAGGGATATGGTTGGTTAACATTTGAGTGTATTTTCACTGTTTCTCACTTAAAAGCAGCAGTAAAACCATTTTTGGAATGAGATAGTTTAAACATTGTAATTCATGCTGAAGAGTTGAAAAATGTAGTTACAAGGCTACACGAGTTAATCTACTTCAATTGTCCACAATTTTCTACTTTTTAGTAGACATTCAACATCTGCCTACAAAAAAATAGAACCAAATCGGGATATATAGACAGCTGTATGGTGCTTAAGGGAAAAAAAAAGCATACTCACTGTTCTACTGAATGCTAAAGCCATTTTACAGAATAGCTCAGAATTACGTGGTTCTAATCTATCCAGTGCTTTAATCAGGTCCCCCAGTCTTGCTGAAGCCTTGGAGAAAAAGGAATAATCTAATAAGTAATAGAAAGAATTAAGAGATTAAGACAATTGAACAATTTTCACTAAAATCTAGTCACATTTTTACTATACACTAAGACCCTGAAATTTAAATTCAGAGGTTTTCAGGGTGAGGAGTTAGACTTGAGAATTCCTAAGACATGGAATAGTAAAGTGACAATAAAGCAGACCACATGTCCTTTATCCATGCTCGAAAAAGGTGAAAGGCTTGAGCTAAGTCTGATGTACCAGAGGAGTCCCACAAAGCAAGACAGTCTGAGGAATTTGATCTGTGAATCCTGTTGGGGCTTCAGTGTGATACAGACACACATGCTCAAAAGCAAAGTACTTCCAAGTGCTCAGACTTTAACATCAGTTTCTCAAAACATCCAAGAGGATTTTCTGGGCATACAATCATAAAGTACTCAGGGGTTTTTAATACAATTTTAGCTGAAGGAATCTGAAATGTGTAGATCTAACAGGCCTTGACATTTTTCCCTAGACATAGCTCTTAGTTCCATGTGACATTTTACCCCAGAATCTTTAGTTAACACTCTACCATGTCCAGCACAGTTCCTTCCTGGATGGCTTCACTGGAGTCAGCAATTCTTACTACTTCTCCATACTTCACATGATTGTGCATAAGACTTAAATTTGATTATAATTAGACTAATGAGTGAGTTCTTTGCAATAAATGAAAATGTGTTAAGCAACATAAATACTGTTTCTTCTAGACCTTGAAAACACCTACAACACAATCAAAATACTTTTTCCCCGAGTTTCCATTTAAATTATACCAGTATCATAATGAGAAAAAATATAGAATGAATTTTTGGTAACAATTTAGATCAACTATTTTAGAACTTCCTGAAAAATGGCACAAGTGCCATACACACAAAACACATGCATATAGTCTTGTGCAAGAAAACAGATCTTGGGAGTAGAGAGAAAAGTAGCATAGAATTCTTAGAGCTGAAAAAACCCCACAATAATTGTCAAAAAATGGTGAACAAAACACAGGTGTAACAACTATGACCTACTTCCAAAAATCTATCATAGGACTTCATTATTTCCCTTATTTCAATTAATAAAATATTTAAAAATAATGGAAGGCTTACGGTAACTTATGAATTTATCAGAAGAGCATCTAAACTAAAAAGATCACTTTGATTCAAACTAACATGATTCAGTTAACTGTCCAGATCAGATTTCTGTTTGGCTTGACACCTGTTCTCTGGAAAGTTGGGAGGTTAAAAATGATCTTTTCCTTGGCATGCAGAAAACACCCCAGGAATAAGCTAGAGCAGCCACTCAAACCTGAATAGGTGAATATACCTCCTGCAGATCAGTGCAGCACAGGACCAGCCAAAGCATATGAGAATACATACAGCAGGCAGCCTTTGGAGGGACTGGATGCCACATGCACCAGGTGTGCTCAACATTCTGCTGATAAAAAGACTCACCTCAGATATATTTCCTTCCCTGCACAGATGATGCAGGGCCTCCATTCGTATGGCTTCTAAATTGAGGGGATCTTTCTGCAATAGTCTAAAGCCAAAAAAAAGGTAAAAGTAAAGAAACCAAAACAAACCCTTGCCCAATCATCTATTTTATCCTAAACTAGGAATAGAATAACTTGTATTTCACAGTTATTTTACATCACAGATCTCAATTGAAAGTACAGCTCTTCATGCCTATCTCAAGAAAGATCCTCTTCCATCCAAAACAGATTCATGTATGGATGAAGTATCCTCACAGAATTGAAAGGCTGGGTTCTAATAAAACTGAATTTAATTTACTTGAAATTTATTTTTATAAAACTGAGGCAACTAATTTAGATTCATTAACAATGAATGGAAACCTATCTACTTTTGTTTGAAAGTGTCCTTAGGGTGTAAACATGGCAAGAAAAGAATTTAGTGGTGTTCTACTTCATACTCAACCTATGTGCAGTTTCAATTGTCTGCTCCCAGTCCTGCAAGGCAAGTTGCAGCTTCATTTTCTTAATGAAAGCAGGAATGAAGTTTGGGAAGTTTGCAATTATCTGGTTCACAATTTCCAGAGCTCCTGAATAATTCTGTCGGACCTCAAAATACTGTGCCTAATGGAAGGAAGAGAAGCCATGTCAAAAGCTTGTATGCTCACATAGCTGAGAAAATTTAGAAGTTCTTTTGTACAGAAACCAGGAAAAAGACCTAGAAAGAAAAAACTCTTTCCTGAAGTAATAGTTTTACCTCAACTAGACATATTGCAACAATCAAATAGCAAAGGATGATGTGTAAAACCTGGTGTGTGGGGTAAAGCAAAGGTAACTGCAGTATTTACAACTTACTAGTCAGTTGCAAGCATTATTAGATTTCAGATAAATTTGTATGAAGTATCCCACAGTCTTAGGATATTTAACACTGATAAGACATGGATTCAAACCCTGAGGTACATAGCTTGTAAAAATTCAAATTCAGCAGGTAACTATTGTTGTTGCCAGAACTGACAATTTTCCAAGTGCCATGTGATTTACAGGGTATTTCAAACACAGAACTACATCAGAAGTCAAGTATCACAGGTTTAAATTAATTCAAGTAGAAATAAATTTAGGATTTAAACCCTGTTTTGCTTTGAATTTACCTACCATATTCCAGGTGAGTGTTTGTGTGCCATTTTATTTCACCTTTTTAAGACAGAAACGATGCACAGTAGTTTCTGAGAGTTAATTTCTTAAGCCCTAGTGAGATTCATGTCTGTCTAAGCCCTAATTACAGTAACTACATTTGACATATACTGTTAACCTAATTCAATGGTACACATGCAGCCAAGCAGACACACCGAACCAAATACCACTGCACACTCTCCTGAACTTCAGGATATTCTTCTAATATTCATTGATCAATTTTTTCTACATTTAAACAAACATCATGTTAATGAGTAACAATGTCTGCAATATAAAGCAATATGCTCTGAAAGAGAAAATATGTAAAGAAAACAATTCATGCCACTCCTTTAATGAGATATAATCATTAATGATTATATGAACACAAACAAACACAAAACAGACTAATGACAACTTAGAAAGAGTGTTAATAATATTTTAAAAAAATCACACTACAGTGTTCAACTATTACATTTTGGCACACAGCAATTCTGTAATGTGCATAGGTGTCCCATACGAAAAGGAAGAAACCACACATTTTTACATTTCCAAGTGATTTGAAACCACATTTTGTACATATAAATACATGGAAAAAAAAGGTTTTCTTGTGTGCATAGCAAAATCATAACCGCAATACACATTTACATTGACTGTATTTTATCTCCACCTTTCTTTTTACATTTGTGTCTAAAGAACCCTTAAATACCTACAGGGTCTGAGCTGTATCTCTACCCCTTGGACAAGCTCATTATGCACTCCTCAGCATCTCTCCAATCACTCTACAAGACTAAAATGACATTTAGGAAGATTTAAAATAATGAAGTAAACTTACTTTACCAAGCAGAGCAAAAACATCATTGCCTTCCTGCAGTGCTTCATCAAAGTATTTCAGAGCTTTTTTAATGTGAGTTTCTTTCCCACAGGTGAGATCAAGCCATGCTTTCAAAATTAATCCCTGTTAACAAAATACAAATTGGAATACTTGGCTAACTAGGCAGTAGAAAATTGTACTAGATACAATAAGCAGAAATAACCTAATTAAAGGACTTAGAGTATCTATTTTAACTACTTCAGAGCCATTATAACCAGTCTATAGCATAACCTAAAACTTTAGTAATTTATTCCAGAGTTTAATTAATCAAATAGTACATTTACTTACAGAATTAGAAAAAAACACCAATGGCACCAAACAAGTCTAACATCCTCAGCAGTCAGAACTAAACCTCACAGACGTGATCACATTAGACACAATATTTTCTGCAAACATTTCAGAACAATGTTTTCTTAAGATTTTGTTTATATGAGACACTGAGAAACATACTGGTGCTGAAAAAGTGAGAAACCTGAGGTTTTTCTTCTACTTTCTGATTAAAAAGAAAACCTTGTATGTGAAAGGCAAAACTCATGACATTTCTCAAATCCTTTAAAGTGTTATTAAAAGAACACTCAAACTTTTAAAAGGAGAAATGTCTTTTTATTGAAGAACTTTTTACTTGTAATGAATGAAATTTATTTCTCTTATGTGTTTCAAACATTAATTATAGCTTAAGTGAATAAAATCTATTTTGAAGTGCTGAATTATTTAATCAAATTATAATTGCCATCAAAACAATAAATTAAAATAAAAAATATCACTAGCTCTTTTAGAACATAAGGAAATGAGTTCTGTATTTAAAACTCAAAGGTTACTGGAAGAGCCATGTTTTATAATTGCTATCAGTCAGGGTCATGATTTTGTTATGCAATGTAAATTGGCTGAACTTTATATACTCGAACATTTTCTTAAAGAAAGGCAGGTGTTGTACTGCTGCACAAGGAATACACAAAATACCCTACCAAAATAAATGTATATACTAAGCAAATCCTATTTCACCAAGTTTAAACACTCTGAACCACCTATTAAAAAATCTTAAGTAAACATTTAAACATGTGTTGTCAAACTAGGAAAAGAGCTAAACATAAGTGAACTTAAAAAAAGAATCTATATATTTAAATACTAATGTACTTTTTCATCTCTATGGATGTGTCTGTAAAAAAATTAATTAATTACTTCAAATATTTTTAAATACTTCAGATGGAAATATTTCATACTAAGCAACATACCCAAAGAGTATTTCCCAAGAATAAAAGCAATCAAACAAAAAGAGACTACTATTGTTTCAATAAGGAAAGTCATAAATACTTCTATTTCATCAAAATGACCTATCCTCAGTCTTTTTAGGAATCACCATATTATTGCTTTGTGATGTCCTTAATTATTTCTTCATAAATATAAGTTATTTCTACATTAGTATAAATTAGCCAATAAATTAGTTATTATTTAAAATAACTACCAATTTAAATGAATACCAACTGTTAGTTTGAAAGCTAAGCCATTACTTAAATCATTATTTCAGAAACTAATGTTTAGAATAGTTGCAGATTTCTAACTCATGTAATAGATCAAACAGAAAACTGTAAATTACAAATTGAACAATGTACTGAACCACACAGTGGAACATTTGTTTTTCACATTACTGTACAATTATGCACTCAATGTTAACAGCTCTGCCTCAAAGGTATCTGACTACAAAAAATGACAAAAATTTTTAATGTTTCTGTCCTTGAACTGAAGCTGATACCTCCTATTAAAAAGGAACATAGTAAGTTTTTAGAAAACTCTTTAGAGATTCAAGATCCTAATGAATTGTGATGTCTGTATATAAATACCAAAGACAATGCCATATACAACACTTATTTCAGTAAAACCCTTTTGCTTTTAGCAACAGCTGAAAATTTATATCCCCAATCCTCCAGGTGTTTTTGAGCCTTCAGATGCAGATGTCTCCCTCTAGAGAGACTATTATGCTTATTTTCTTGCTAGGAATTACTAGGCTTGGTATCAAGCAGCAATACTGGCTTAACTGCATATTATTTCCATTTATTAAGTGATTTCATTTATTAAGCCATTATTTTTTATTTACTAGGTGAAAATTAATATTAGTCGACAAAAAATCATTATGGGACTTTAGTCAGCTGTGTCAAATGAATTTATGTCATTAAGAAGGAAACTTCTAACACAAAATAGTTGAGAACAACCTCCAAACAGCACCAATGCCACAAGTCAAGCTTCACAGTATGCAGGGTCGTATACATCTTTTACATTAAGGAAGGTAAAAAAGTTACCTCTTTACCACCACCAGAAACTTTGATCATTCTATCAACATATTCACGGGCTTTGTCCTCTCGACCAAGATGCCACAAGAACAAGCCAGCATAGTACAGAGCCTGCTGTCCTGCTGTTTTACGTTGCTCCTTCAGTCTCGCATCCAGCTCTAGAACTGCCTCTCGATCTGGAAAGGGTTTGTTCAGAGCTCTTGTTGAGAGCCTCTCAAAGTATCACAAAAGAGCAGCACATAAGCCAAGGGCTTCCAAAGCAAACAGTTTTCTGTGCTGTACAGTGATAAACATGCAAACAATCCCACCCAAATAGTAATATTTATCAGGTACAGATGGAAGAGGCAGAAGAGGGTTCCCATCAACATGGCTGATGGGGAGGTCCAGAAGTGGGGAAGTTCCAGATGGCTGGTGGTTAGCCAATGTGATGTCCATCTAGAAGAAGGGCAGGAAGGAAGAGCTGGGAAACCACAGCCCTGATAGCCTGACCTTGGTGCCAGGGAAGGTCATAAATCAGATTACTGAGTGCCATCACACAGCACCTACAGGACCAGGGGATCAGGCCCAGCCAGACACTGGGAAAGGCAGGCCCTGCCTGGCCAACCTGACCTCCTGCTGTGACATGGTGACCCACCTAATGAATGTGGGAAAGGCTCTCACTCTCAGAGAGGCTTGAGATCCATGATAATTTTGCAGTATAAAAGATAATTTTCTGCAGTATTAATCCTCAGGAACACGAATAAGAGTGATGCCATTAGTCAGAACTGTTTCACATCAAATTGTTTAACAAACTGTCAGCAGCAGCTACAAACCTGCACAGTGAGAAAGATACTGCAGCAATAGTTTAACGACCACTCAATGTACCTGATAAACCAACTCTTATTTTCAGAATGTAATTCCTAACAAAATCACTCCAGCTTTTAGATTGGAGAAAGGAATACCAAAAGAGAGAAATGGCATGGCTTTAAAAACTTTTCAAGCTGCAGTTCTTCTCAAAAGTACCAAAATCAGACACGAGTGAACAACAATCACAAGAAGCTTGATTCATTTTTTTTTTTCCCTTCGAAGATTTTTCATCATAGTAGATGTCAGATTCTGTGACACTCTTATGCTTCAGAGCTTTGTGGTTTGGTATTTTGGTTTACACTCTCAGTAAGTGTCACTCAGTTCAGTAGTAGATCCTATGTTAAATGCAAAGCCAGAGTAGACCTTTTTAACTTAGGTGGAATTAGCTTACAACTCGCAGGCCTTCACACAGAGCTGTTTAAAACATGAAACAGGATGTCTTAATAGGCATACCTGGATTAGGGCTCTTTTTATGGGCATAAATCAGAGCCATCATTGTACAAAGTGATACCTCCTGTTTGTTTTTAATAGACTCCAACTGTCGAATACTTTCTTGGACATCACCTAGTAAAAACAAGCACAGAATCAGCTATTGCACTTTTCAAGACAGAATATAATCACTGAACATCAATCTGACTTAAATTTTCCCTTCTATTTTTTCTTCCATGCTTTGTTCATTATGTATATACCCACTTTCACTTGTTTGTGCAAGTCTTTCAAACAGACACAGGAAAGAAAATAGCATCTCAATGCAAAGAACTTGAATTATGTGCTAGTTCTGCCAACTGTCATAAAGAATAAAAGCAAATTTCTTGTTTTATACAGGGCATTGAGCAGCTCTTTTTACTCCTGTTTCTTTATATAACCAGGAATTTTGCCTTGTTTGTGTGAATATTTTGAACATTAGCAAAACAGACAATATCTTGAAAAATGAAAGGATTCTTACACAAAAACATCCAGGAATTTGGGAACAGACACACTCCCTCAAAACCAGCACACCTTCCTTGACTTGCCTCAGCCCTCCCTCATGCTGGGTTACTTGGTAATATTTCTGACATCACTAGAATATACATGTTGCTAAATAACCGTCTCAGAACAGTGTAACTTACACAGAGATCCCCCAATAGGTATTTGCTGTCAGTTTCCTGAGACAGAGGATACAACAAAATTAACACAGCTGCTTTGAAGGGAAGCGCTATCAGCTGGGACACACCAGTGAGTTTCAGATCAAATGCAATATGCGTTTGGGCAGGGCTCAATTCCCTCCAAGGCACCGATCTACCGCGTTCAGGAAAAAGAAAACCTCTTTGATACGATGCTGTCTAGAGCCCTTTCGTTCACACTGGGAAGGAGCGGTGACAGATCATAACACACTGGAGTTTACTCAACCCGGAGTACCCTCAGACCCCGTGAGGTCGCTCCTCCCCGCGCAGCGGACTAAAGGCTGGGCTTTGGGCGGCGAGCCAAGGCAGCCCAGCGCTTGCGAGGAGCGGGCCCGCCCCGTTACCTGCCCTCAGCGCGCCGTAGGCCCGGTAGAAGAGGAGCACGGGGTCGCCGCCCAGCCGCGCCAGCGCCTCCTCGGCCGCGGCCCGGACGTGCTGGAAGCGCCCCTCCTGGCAGTAGTAATTGAGCAGCGCCTGCGGGGAAGCGGCCGCGGGTCACCGGAGACAACGCTTCGCCCCGGGACGGCCCCAGGGGCACCGCGCCCACCGCCCCAGCCCGCCCGGCCGCACTCCCGCCCGGCTCCCCCGGCCCCATCCCTCCCTCCTTCCCAGCCGCTCCCTCCCTCCGCCGGGGCGGGACGGCGGCGGCGCCCACCTGCTGCACATCAGCGTCCATCGTTGCTACCCGACGCCACTGCGGGGGGGCTCCGGAAGGGTGAGGACAGCGCCCTGCCATTGGCTTGGAGGGGAAGGAGGCGGGAGAGACACGGGAAGAAAAACTCCTGGAAGGAGCGGGCCGGGGCGGTGCCGAGGGAGGAGCGGGCCGGCTCCCGGCGCGCCTCGGCGCCCCCTGCCGGCCGGTGTGCGGCTGTGCCCCGGCAGCCCTCACAGCCGAAATGCTGAAGGGAAGCTTTGGGAATGTGTTTATTTCCTTGCTTTTCTTGGCTGAACAAACGCCTGAGTGGCCCACATTCCATACTTTTCATAACGTAACTCAGCACTTCAAGTTATGTGACACTTCTCTTAGAAATACAATCGCAATAGGGTCAAATCAGATAGAGAAACTTCATCTTTTCCCCCCCTTTCTATCCTCATGGAGAATCAGGGTTGCAAAGACTAGTAAAATTCAGGATTTCCTCTGGAGGTGAAAGCATCCTCAGCTATAATTTCTAGACACCAGAAACAAAGGTTGCTAAAGAGTTCCTGTGGAATGGGTGTGCAGTCCATCCACCAGGAAAGCCGGCAGCGATGCCACCGAGTGCAAGGAGCAGAACCCACCCTGCACTGAGTTTGTAGGAGAAGCTGTCTGGCTCTTCCAGCAGTGCTCAGAGTGATCTTTCCCAGCAAGTCCATTACAATGGCAATCCTCTGTCACAGCTTCTCATCCCCAGCATCGGGAAGGCCCAAAGAAGTGCTATGCAATAAGCATACTTGGGTTTCCTTGTTAGCCAAGACAATCCTCTCAATTTCCTGCTATGTTTAAGTTCTGCTTGACTTGTTCTGAAGCAACATTTAGGCTTCTGTAACATTTAAAACCTAAAAGAGTTATGAGGAGCAAGCTGGGGTTTTTATATACTTTTTAAGGTAACCTTTTAAGATGTATTTTGTCCACATATCAATCTGAAAATACATATCTTTTCATTTTGATACTTAGTAATTTTTAATCGAAGTTTTAGACTTTCTTTTTTCATAATGTATTTCAGAACAATTTTACAGACAAAAAATTCTATCCCTTGAGAGACTCTTTATGAATTTCAGGGAAAATGCTATGAAATTTTTTTCTCCATTAGCCACTGAAGCGAGCGTAGAGACTACAATTGCTCATAAACTGGTTTCATACTTAGTTCAGTATTCACCTAGGAGTGTTTTCATTGTAAGTTGTACAGGAATGCAATATAAAATTATGTAAACATATAAAATTAATATTTCACTGAAGCAATCAATACAGAATAAGGAACAGGTCCACTTTCCAGATGCATTTGGTTTTTTCCATATTGCTTCTAGGAACATGGTGCTTCCAGAGAGGTTTTTAAAATTCCTGAGGAAAAGACCAATGATTTATTCATTCCAACACCATCTCACCTTTTTCAGAAATGTGTTAAAATGTGAGATGCTCTGTAGCCTGTCTGTGAACAGCAGCCAGTAGGAATAAACTGGTTCTCAATCCCAGCTGGGGAATGTCATGGATCTAGTATTATTTTCTGTAAACTCTTGAATGCTCTGTTCTCATTTCTGAAAATGCTCTGAGCCTCCTGGGACACACTCAGGGCAGCTCTGGCATTCCATGGCTGTGCACCCCTGCATGGAGCTGCTGCATGAAGTCACTCAGTACATGCAGAAGCATCATGCTCACTGTCTAACACACATTAAATAAGATATTCCTAATTAGGGAGTGACAAGCAACTCCCAAGGATTTTCTTACATAGAAGAACAGTATAGCTGCTGTAAAGGTTTTCATTATCCTCTCATTCTGTGGTTTAAAAGCATACCCTTTTTATATTAATGTCAGATAATAAACACAAAAGGAATGTACAATAAAAAATGTAATCTTTATTATTTTGACGCATTAATAATGTTCTTTAGCATCAGTTAGGGTAATAGCATTTTCCTGCATGCAGTTCACTAATACAGATTTAGTCAATAGCTTTAATAAAAGTAATCTATATTTAATTTTCCTGTGTAAGAAACATAAAATGTCCTGATGGGTTGGATTATACAATTTTGCTACTTTCTCTGTGAAAAAATATTGTGGACCCTAGATAACATTTAGAACTGTTCTAGTGCAACATGACTGAAAAAAAAATCTGTGAGTAAATATGAGAAAAGACTCAGGATTCTCTGAAAGAAAGGTTGTATCTGAAAACGTATAATGCAGGCACTGCTTAGACATTCAATTTGAACTTTAGACCATTTCCCAACTGCAAAAAAAAAAACCAAAATGTAGCTTTTTAGAAGCAAATTATGAACTTATTTCGCAGAAATTATTGATATGTTGGCAAATACTGTAAAAAATAAGAACCTACAGTTATCCATTCACTGAGTTATGTCTTGTTCTCTGGAGTTCTTCTTTGAAAAAGTGCTATGGACAGAAAGTAACAAAAATGGTGTGACATCAACCTGAAGATAAAATTCAGTTCTTGTTTTATGTACATAATGCTGAAAAATAAAATAAAATGATTTTTACAGTATTTATATTTGCTTATAAAATCCTAACATTATTTTCAACAGGTTTAGTAGTTTTCAACATCTGTACAGTTTGGATATACACTATATGCTTTTCACTGAAAATTCAGAAATGTAAAACAAATAAGCTCCTAAATAGCTGCAAAATATTGCTTAATGGTATGGAGGAATGAGGTCTTTTTGAGTAATTTATTTCATTTAGCTCTGATGTATGGCTTCCCATGTTTAAGAATCCTGGACAGTCAAAGGAATAGCAGCATAGGCAATATAAACATGCATTGATTGCATCCAAACTATCTATAATGGTAGATATTACGTAATTTTACCTGTTGAATGCTTGCACACTACACTTATTGTGGTACATATTTGATGCAATAAATGTGCTAAAGTCATTATCTGTTTGCTCAAACATGCACCACAGGTTAAAAATTATTTACACAGCAGAGGGCTTTTCATTAACGTGTACAACATCAACCTTACTGAGAGCTGAAGATGGCTATACAATACTGCAGGATAAAGCAGCACAACTTTAGAGAGGGCTCTTTTTGATCAATTTGGTGGGCTGAGGCAGATTCATTTCGTATTCGTATGCAGAAAGACATTTGACAAAGACAAAATCTGTGACTCCAGACCTAGGAAGAAGTTTGCACCTTCTGAAACTTAATGGTCTGTGCAAAAAGTAAACCATATTTACTATTCTTGTGAGTTGTAGAGGACTTTACAGGCATACTAAGACTCGTTTGAACATGTTACAACATGAATACATTAATTAAGCACCTCAAAATCTGTTATTCCTTTCCAGAAACACTGTGCTAAAAAACCCTGTTGTTCTTTGTGACTTAATGTTATTTTCATGCATGATCTATAAGTGCAGCATGCCTTCATGCAAATAATCTCTGTGTGTATATTAGTCATATAATAGAACACCTGGCCCTTGTACCTGTAAAGGTGTACTTAATTCCCTTCCCCAACAGAAGCCCCATTTACAAAAATAGTCACATATAATAAACAACATATGAATAAAAACAAGATGAATCCACCAACACATATTTTGTAAAAATATGAAGTATGTGGCAGTTGAAATGCAAAGAGTGGATACAGTTACCATATTGTTTTATGCTAAACACACAAATACTTGGTTTCACACCCCTTTAACTGGTCCCTACAGTCTGTGTAGCCATTTTTTCTCTCCTCTTCAGCAGTGTCAGCTGGTAGTGAGAACAGTAACCTCCTGTCAAGGTTGTTTCTTCTTATCACAGTCACAGTCACTGACAAGGGGTCACTGTCTTTTAATAGGCACTGACCTTTAATGTACAGTATATTTGTAAAAATTGTCAGTTTGGCATAGACCTCCTTCAGGAGTCCTGTTGACACAAACACATGATCCTTACAGGCTATGAACTACTTTGCACATATATGATTTTGCTTGCTATTTGCTCTTATTTCTGACCATCTTTATCTTCCTTTTCATGTTTTTCTTTGACTGGCCTCATTACACGATCATAAGAAGGTGGGCAAACTGCTGTTGATGCCGTTATATCTGTTTTCTCTGTAAATGAGTTTTCATTTAACTTGTCAATAAGGATTTCATCTTTCATACCCTGACCAGCCCCACCTTCAGTTTTATTTTTGTTATAGATAAAGGAAGCTTGTTTTACTGTTCGTTTTAAAAGGTGACGTCTGTAAGCACGCTGAATGATGACAGCAGACACCTCCTCCTGCTTTCGTTTCAGTGTGGTTGTAATTGGTTCATAGGAAGCTTTGGAAGGATTGGATGCCATAAACCGATCTTCCATCTGTATTCTGAGGGCGTCCATCTCCCCACTTTCCCCCAATACACGCTTTGTGAAAGCAAACAGGATGTCGAGGCAGTGAATTCTGTCACCGCTCACCATGGGCAGATCCATTGCAATAAGCTGGACTTTATTAGGTTTGGGTAGATGAAGAGGAGGCTCAAGTGCTGCTGCAAAATCAGACAATTTCTCAAATTCCATGAATTGTGTTGCATCAGGATCAAACTTCTCCCAGACTTCATAGAACATCTCAAAGTCATCCTCGCTCAAGGGTTCAGCGCTTTCTTCAGTAGCAACACCGAAGTTCTCCAAAATCACAGCAATGTACATGTTCACCACTACCAGAAAGGATATGATAATGTAGCTGACAAAGAAGAAAATCCCAACAGAAGGGTTGCCACAGTCACCTTTCACAGAGCTCCCTGGATGATCTTTATGGGGGTCACAGTCTGGCTCCCCACTGTTAAGGATCGGGGCGAGCAAACCATCCCAGCCAGCAGACGTGGTGATCTGAAACAGGCAGATCATGCTGTTGCCAAACGTTTCAAAGTTGAACATGTCATCAATCCCAACTTCCCTCTTGACATAGGCAAAGTTGGACATGCCAAATATGGCATAGATGAACATGACCAGGAAGAGCAGCAGCCCAATGTTGAACAAAGCAGGGAGAGACATCATCAAAGCAAAAAGCAGAGTGCGGATTCCCTTCGCGCCTTTAATGAGGCGCAGGATTCGACCGATCCTGGCAAGTCGGATGACTCTGAATAGTGTGGGAGATACAAAGTACTTCTCAATCATCTCAGCTAAGAACATTCCTGAAATAGGAAAAAAAGAAAAGAAGAAAAACAAGGTACATTACCACTTAATCTCTGTATTGCAGTAAAAATTTAGAAACATAGTTTTAAAATTGGCAGGTTTATGTAGCAATTAAAGATATTTTGTAGATTCCACCTGCATCATTTCTGGTTTAGCAGTTATATGTAATATTGGCAGGTGCAATAAATGTTGGGTGATTATAACAGTTTTGATGATTGGTTTAGCTAAATTAAGTAAAAATGTAAAGACGGCTGTAAATCTTGCAATGGCAAAAGATCACCATAGAGCTCTATTCAAGTAAAAGTTCACCTGATATTCATTTTACCTTCTTTTTCGTTTAATTAACAAGACTTACCTACTATGGAGAGAATCACAACCACAAAATCAAAAATATTCCAGCCTATAGTGAAGTAGTAATGGCGAAGTGAAATTAATTTCAGGACAAATTCTCCAGTGAAAAGGACAATGAACACGAGGTTTATCCAGTATAAAATATTTTCCATTTCTTTGCTCTGGTCATCAGTTTCTACCATCATGGTAACCATGTTAAGACAAATAAGAATCATGATGCTGATGTCAAATACTTGTTTGGTTACAAAATCAAAGACCATGCCTTGGAATTTATTCTGAGGAAGAAAGAAAAAAGAAACATCCAATAGAAAATGTAATTTATTTTCTTTTCCTGTTAAAAGAAAGTGGAAAAATACATGCAGTAAGGCTTATGAGACTTCAGTAAAATTGTAACTAGTGGTCTTGAGTACTCAAATACAACAGCTTAGTTCAGCCTCCTGTGTTGCATATTCATATATAAAATAGTTGTAAGTGAAAAATAATTTTTTAATTTTTATTTTCCTTTCTGCTGACTAATGCACTAGCTACTGATAATTTTCAATTGGCGTATTTCTGCTCTCCTATATCAATAAAAACTCTTTGTAAATAGCTATTTGTCTGATGTGCATAAATAATTTTACCCCTGGTCTTGGTATAGGTTTTTGTGGTTTTTTGGATCCCAGCTTTTTCATTGCATTGTAGTATTTCTTCTGCTCTTCTGTCATAAATATGTCTTGACCTCCAAAGTAAAAACATGAAATCAGAACTGGTTATAATCACATTTATATGCAGTGCTGAAAAAGCTCTTAGACAAATATGACTGAACGATTCAAAAACCAAGAAGACTAAATTGGGAAAAATCTCTTAGCTATAAAATGCACTTGTCTACAGTCTAAGCACTTAGTCTAGAAGTTGGGACATCCAATACTAGAAAAAAGCAATGCAACATTTTTCTACAGTTATTTTCCTGGAATGCTAAGAAATAATTTTCAGTACCTCTTTTCTTTTATAGGAAGAGATAAGAGATACAGTAAATAGTATTTGAGATAAACTCAGATAATCTGGCTGCTCAATACTGTCACTTCTGAACTGTGATTCTGAACTATGAAACAAAGGAAAGAGACAAAGTAAGGTTTTCAGCACAGGAATGTGCTTCAGGTAGCTCTAGTTTAGGAATTCCATTAGCATTAGGACCCAAAGTCTTCAGGGTTCTTGAGAAAATGGATTATCAGACTTCGGAGAAACTTAGCTGAAACACCCTTGGTACTATTAACAGCAAAATGCTCTCTTTTAAATCTTTTCTTTTGATTAGCTTCCATGCTCAATGAAGTTCTGTTTAGCAAGAGCATGAACCTGCCTTTGAAGTCTGACAGTGAAGATAAAGAAAGAATTATGGGTCTTTCATGGTAACCTGATCAAAATCCATAGTAACCTTCTTTTAGAGACAGCTTGAATGAAAACCTATGAGACTTCCCATACCTCTTGAAGAAAAATTTTCCTTGACGAGGGATACTTGCAGACATCTAATTCCAGGAATGCCAATGCACACATAGGACTGGATACAGCCCTTTATGGATGAGTGTGGGAAGCTTGAAGATGTGGGAATGCATGGACCATAAGCTGGACAGGCTCCCTAACCATATACCTCTAGGTTTCTACCATGTACAGCTTCCAAAAATCTTGCTTAGTATTTCTCATTATTAACTTAAACCCAAAGGAAGTAATGCAGTCCAGTAAAGTAAAAGTAAACTAGTAATTCATAGCTGCTTTGGTCCTTGAGCTTTCA